>CAIGQZ010000379.1:21090706-21114559 GCA_903798205.1 Danio tinwini
ATAATAATAATAATAATAATAATAATAATAATAATAATAATAATAATTTAAGAATAAAATATATATAGGTCAGGTCAGTGTCCTTAGCAGTAAATAAATTAAGTAAATGCTATTTAACGTTTTATTGATATGGATTGTTGGTTATTGTATAAGTATTAATGGCCAGATTGGGTAGCTATACATGAACAAAGCGAAATTAAGACCTGTTAAAAAAAGATTTAAGACCTACAACACAACATTTCAGTAGATTTAAGACATTTTAAAAACCTGCGGATACCCTGGAAGATAAGTCAATGAAATTTCTTATACCTGAATGTCTTAAAAATCAATAAACAATCACAGGCATCAAAAACACATGCAAATGTTGAATTATAATACACTCTCAACATTGCATGTCCTTGTGAATGATCGCATTGCTATATCGATCCTGAAACAAAATATTGTGCAGCCCTAACACCAAAACAGATAATATACCACTTCAAATTATGAAAAACATCAATAAAAGTAACTTTTTCCAACATTAAAAGTTGTACGAGGAAAGATCAAGGTCTCATCAAGAGTTCAAAAGTATAATAAAAACCTATAAATAACGAATTATGGAAAACTGTTAAATTATTAATAGATTTACAATGTTTAATAGTGTAACAAAAACATATTCAACTTGTACTTGCATTCTCTAAATCCACTGTAGCTGAATAGATTCAATCCAGCTTAGTCACGTTCCCTATTTCCTTTGCAGAAGCCCTCCCCTTGCTGATCATCATTGGAGCATCGGTGGGCGGAGGCTGTGTGTTCATCGTTTGTGTCATTACCCTGGTTTCCATCTGCTGCCGCCACAATGCTAAAGGTGAGGCCAAAGGTCAGATGTTATCTGAGAGTTCTTATTCTCTCCTCAAAAAAACATGATACAGTAGAAATCAAAGCAACTAACTAGACAGAGGTTAATTATGGGGCCACCTCATTGCCTGGAGCAGTGTTGACCTTTTCACCTCTCTGGAAATCTTCCCACCGTTCACCTCATTAATCTCTATACACTGCGCTATTTCCTCACCCAGGCAAAAAGGGCACACGTCTGTCTAAGAGCGACATCCGCGTACAAATCGTGCACAGCGACCACAACGCAGCAAGAGGAAACGACGATGAGGAGGATGTCAAGGAACCAATGGTAAGTTGCTCTCGAAACATTTCGGAAATGCTTAGAATGATTAGAATGGTAGAAATAGCTTGTACGTTATTTTTCTTTCATAAAAAGGTGCTGTGCTACAGGAAAAACCAGAGAAAAGCAACCCACCAAGCAATTTCGTTTAACAGATGTCTAATAGATGTCTAAAAATAGATGGCTACGAACGAGGCTAAATGTGGGCTGTCAGTGAAAATCTAATAGAATAACCCTAAATTAGACTAGTCCTCAAATACACAGATTAAACAGACTTCACATGTGTATTCATTCATTAATGTGTATTTGATGGCTAGTCTAGTTTTGGGCTATTCTTACATGTCTATTAGATATTCAATGACAGCCCTAATTTAGCTTTGTTTTAGCAAAGCCATGTTTAGACTTTTTCAACACAAAAAAATATTGCTTGCTGGGAACAGTGACATATTTCCAAGGGAAACAAAAAAACAAAAGTTGTATTTGATTTGATCTATAAGAACTACAAAAAATGTGAGGCCTTAGTGGCATCAGCTAGAAGTAAAAGATGCTTTAAAAAGCATATATTGATCATTTGTAGGGATGCACTATATATCGGCCGCCATATCGATATCTGCCAATGAATGCCATTTTAATGTTATTTGTATGATAACAAAATTAGTCCGATTCATCTTTGATCATGCCAGAGCCAATAAATTAAGTATTATTTCAGCTGTTTAAACCCCTTCACATGCTTGCGGACCACCACTGTTAATGTTAGTGACTTGGCTGCTTATATACATGTTTGTTTGTGTGTATATTGGCCAGGCAGTAGATTTTATTCATATATACGAAAGTTGTCCATAGAAAAGAATAGTTAATAAAGTTCAGAGATCAGTTCAAACTTTTCTGAAGTTAAGGTTTTAAAATAAAATCTGTTATTTGCTATCTGTTTTGGCTTATTTTTTCCCAATCATACAGAAAAAAATGTGAAAATTGATATCCAAAATCAAACTCAAAGTGCAGGGGTAGCCTAAATAATGTGTTGGTGCTCTTTGGGTAAGGGATTCATCAGAATAAACAGCAAAAATTAGTCAAAGGCACTCAAAAATTGTGGATAAAATAATAAAAAGCTTTTTTTGACATGGCTATTGGCTATTGCTTAAAACTGCGCCTATGCGTTTTGGCAAACAACTGCGTTCATCAGGGTACCCTGAGTAAGGCAGTTGGTTGTCTGAAACGCGTACGCTCAGTTATGGAATAGCCATGTCAATAAAGGCTTTTCAATATTTTTTTTCACATTTTTCAAGTGCCATGGACTGATTTTTGCTGTTTATTCTGGTGAATATATATATATATATATAATCTGCCTCCAAAACCAAAGAGGGTCACAATTTATTTTGATGGTCCGTTTGTTAAATGTATTTTGAATGTTTGTTGAATGTTTAGCAGCAGTATCAACAGATATTAAGCAGACAGTGTACTAATACTCAAGTGGACCATCAAAATCAAGTGTTACCCTAAATAGTTATTGATCAATCCATATCGGTGCATCCCTAATTATTTGTTTACAAAAGATAAGGAGTTAGAGACCATATCAATCATTATTGTATGACTTTAAAGGGGCTATACTCACACAGAGTAGTCTGTAACCCAAATCTCTGCACTTTTCTCAGGCTCCCAACAGCAGTGAATCTCCAGGAACGTCTCGCACAGAGCACAGCGACCTGCTGGAGGAGGAGGATGATGAGAGATCAGATATCAAGGTATTACATTTCACTCGGAGGCTTAATCTGATAAAAGCAAAAGGTTGTTTTCAGAGGTTTGAGGAAACTATTGTACTTAATAACTTTAACTTGCTGAAAACCTATTTGTATTACACCACAAGCCTGGATCATGTTCAAGAAAACCAACGATTAAGTCAACTTTTGCATTCTAGTTAGCAGCTGACTAAAATAATATGCACGCATTTCAATCTGTACAACATTTTGCAAGTAATCTCATCATTGCCGGTATCAGATTTTCTCGTTGCAATTAATTGTGAAAGTTTTTATCATGGTATACAATATTTTCATGATAATGACATAAAGCTACAAAAAGTTTACTTTAACAGGTATAATAACCCAAAATAAAACCCAGAATCCTGATCAACTGTAATCTGAACTCAACATTGCATGTCATGCGATGTGACTATTGCAGATACACACATTGCGATATCGATACTCAAACGATATATTGTGCAGCCCTACTAGCTAAAGACTCATTAGTAAACTTTAGTTAATGTATTAAAATCAACCATGAGAAACATCCATATAATAACTTATATGTTAAAGAAATAAAGTAATATAATTTATTAAAATAATAATAATAACAGTTGTTTTAAATGCACTAGTAGGGATGCTCCGATCAGGATTTTTGCAGCTGATACCGAATACCGATTCCTTGTCATGGCCGAATGCAGCCGATACTGAATACTAATTCTGATGCTTTAAGCTTTATAATGCATAAAGCACATATTCACTCTAGGTACAGTTTGACACTTAGGTGGAGATCTTGCCTTACCTAGGAGAATAAATGAAAGATGTTGCATATAATTCTTAAACATTTCTCTTATAAACAGAACATTCTTCTCTTATAAACATTAAGTGTGGACATGTAATGGTCAGAGACAGCTTATAGAAAATAATAGAGAAAACAGATAAAAAATAATTGGTAAGAAAAATCACTAACAAAGCAATTTGGAAACATGTCTCATGTCTCAATAAAGTTTGAAGTGCATATTTGATGCGTAAGAAGTTAAAATGCACACCTATAAATCCATTATTTTAATAAAATGAAATAGAGCTATAAACTACTTCTATTTAAACGTTTATTACAATAAGTGTATTACGATAATTTATATGATTAAATAAATATAAAGTAATTTTTTAGCTTTTTATTTTATTTCCCTAATATTTCCAGCCAGGTTTCAATGAAATTGCAATATTGTTGAAAACACAGAACTTTTAGTTCTTATATGTAAAAAGATCTCAGTTCTTATATATCCTCTGCTTGTAAACACACAAACAAACACTTGTGATTGATTCAAGGGATCGGCCAGATTAGAGAATACCAATCGAGTCATGAAATGTGATTATCGGCCGATACTGATCTCTGGCCAATCGATCGAAGCATCTCTAACTAAGAGCCATTATAAACTAAGAAATTAATATCACATAAGATTAACAAATGCCTTTGTAGTTATCATTACATTGTCTTAACTGATGTTAACAAATGGAGGCTCACCGTATAGAGTTAAAGAACACAATTATTAAATAGCCTATTATCATTTGGTGCTGTAATGAACAACCACTGAAATACAACAATCGGAATATTCATAAAAAGCACTTTATATGTGTAAATAATGACTACTTTACAGTATTTTGAATTGCCCACAATATCGATATTGTGTATTTTTTATTAACACAATACATTGAATTATCGAATATGAGCATACATCTACTCACACAATGTATTCTCTTTTACCCCAAGGACCCCACCAATGGCTACTACAATGTTCGAGCTCACGAGGACCGGCACATTACGAGAACTGGCTTTTCTGAGTACGCCAATAACGCTCGGCCAGTCTACACTCCCACTCAGCTTCCCTCGCCGAGCCCTCTATACGGACAGCACTCCACTCAACCTCGGATTTATGACTTCTCCCAGCGTTACGCCACAACCCCTGCCAACCGCACCACCTACGAGCAACAGCAGCCACAACAACCACAGCAACAACCACAAACTCCCACCGCCTATCCCCAGGAAACCGTATATTCAGGTTCAACCTATTTGCCTGCCACCTATGGCCGCGCATTCACAAGCTATGTTAAACCTGCTTCCTACGAGAAGGTTGACGGATATGAGCATTCAGACCAAGCCAGCAAGGTGTCCAGCTCCTCCCGCTTCTCATATGCGTCCTCACAGGTGTCGTCGCAGCAGTCTGACTACGGACGGCCTTCACAACAACGCATGCAGACTCACGTGTGATGGCTCCCTTAAAGACCTGCTGAGGGTCTGGCATGATCAAGCGTCACAAGGACCATACTTCTGAATTTGGTTCAGGAGGGATTAAGCAAACTTTTTAAACTGAGATTCAAAAGGCGCAAAAGCTTTATTGCGGTCTCGAAGTGAATGTGGGATCGGACAGGGAATTGATGTGCCACTCGAGCTTTGAAGTTCCCTTCAAGCTAGTGATTTTACTGAACTTTAGGAGAAATGTCTGCCAATTCATCTCTGTTGCACTGCATTTCCGTGAACACTCCAGTGTCTACACTTTGGAGAAGGAAAAGCAGCGAAAAGTGCCCTCATGGACTAAACTTTGTAAATGAGGACGAGCTCATGACATTACGCTGACACAATCAAAATTACTTAAAAGAAAATGACAAAAAAATATGTGTTTGTTGGCATGCTGATGGAATTGTAAGCACATTTGTGTGTCAATGACAAAAAGGTCTTGCCTACACAAAGTGGCTCAAAGTTCAATCCACAAAAGCAGGAGAGCATAAGAAGGAACCCGAAGGTATCCCTTCGTAAGCTCTGTCTGCATTCTGCACTGCTATTGCACTCTCGAGAGAGTATTTATAAGCCTCAATGGACCAGTGCAGGAAACTGGAACGCTTTGGTAAGACAAGAGAAATAGACAAAATCCATAAAAATGTATTTCTGTCTGTTTGATGGAGCCACAATTGGCCAATCCCCAAAGAAGCAAATTTAGATGTGCGGTCTTGTTAAACACTACTCTCAAGAATTTGTTGCAGAATTCAGAGTAGAGGCCATTTCGGGACCACAGTTTCTTAAGTCAAGTTTAAATGACCACACGGCCTTGTGGTGTGCAGTAACATGCTTGTAATGTTCCTTACGTGACCACTGTATGTTATGTAATGCGAAGTGTGCTCCTAGGTGACCGTTGTGTCGCCGTCAGGTAGCACCAACATGTTTACATAGAAGAAGAACCACAGAAAACGAAATAGCAAGTGAAATGCAGTATGTCCATATCCACTTAGAGCCACTTCAATGACTGTATAAATCGTTGGGAAATTTCACTCCTGTCTGTTGCATGCAGATGATGTGTGTACGTGAACGTATTCAGCATTTCTTCTCATCTGTTTGTTCCTTGTGTGAGAAACCGCTTACTGCACCCCCCCCCCCCCCCCCCTTTGTCACTTGGAAATCTGCATTCGGAGGTTTCCATACTGCCATTTTCCTTTGAGCCTGAATGTTTCGGCTCCATTTGGAAAGATCAAAAATTGTCAAAAATGAACTGTAAGATAGGTGAAACAAAACATTGCTTGTCTTTATTTTTATATTTTATATAAGCCTTAATGTACAGCTTGTAAGCTGCTCTATTGTAAAGTACCTTTATATTATAAAATGCATATATCTATATCTTTGAGTTGACTTGATTTAATTCACAACGGTTTTTACCCCATGTTACTTAACAGTACGTATCGGTTTTGGAGAGGGCGTTCCGCAACTAATTGACTTTCTCTTCTGTTTCTTTTTAAGATTGTGTTCAGATCATTTTATTTGCTAAAAAAATGTTGCTTGTAACTTTGTACACATATTTATATTTAAATAAAATCATTTCAAATAATACAGGCTGTGACTGGAGTGAGTTTGGCACACATCGCTGGGTCTCGTCAAATGTCATGAGGGAACGAGGACAAACAATACCGGGGCTGCCGAGTTGATGAATACATAAATTAGCAGTGATGCCTATGTTGATTCTTTTATTCCCGCGGCGACAGCAGGCTTTTTAATAAAGACGGATGAGATTCCCAAGCCTCCTGCTGTCTGCGTATCAAACATCGCAGGCACAGGCCGTCTCTCCAAACGCAACCAAATATTGCGCTGACGGAGCGGGTGTTGTGTGACAACATTATCTTGTCATGTCACCCAGTCTCTCAGATTTCATCATGTCACACCGAGCTTCACCACGGGGAGTGTTGAAGACATAAACACGTACTCAGCATTAAACAAATGAACTGATGGCTACTCTGGTAAATTCAGGGTCATGTTTCCATCAGCTGTCATCATCATCTCTTGCATATTACTATACTATCACTGCCAGAACATGGTTAAAGGTATGCAAAACTGACAATTTGGTCATCATTTACTTTCTGTCCACTTGCTTCAAGCAAGTTTGAGTTTATTTCTTCTGTGGAACACAAAAGAAGACATTTTAAACAGTGATTAAAATATCATATTGTTTTGTTTCTACTATGGTAGTCAATGGCTACTGGTTTCCAACATTCGTTAAATCATCTTCTTTTGTGTTCAACAGAGGAACAAAATACATAAATGTTTAAAATAGGGCTGCACAATATATCGTTTCAGCACAGATAACGCAATGTGCGCATCTGCAAGTCACATTTTATGTAAAAAAAATTAAAATAATAAAAAAAAGTTTCTCTTACATATACATTTTTTCATCTTATTTCTAGTCCGAATATCTTCATTTTAAAGTGAAAACAATTATTTTACTTCACAGGCAGATAATTTTGCTTGTTTTAAGGAAAACCTCTTAATTTTGCCTTATTTCATCTTAAGTTGAAAAGAAACCAATATTTCTACTTCATCTTAATTTTTTTTTTAGATATTTGGACTAGAAACGAGACAAAGCAAAGTAAGAAAAACATTTTCTGCATTGTGATTATTAAATTTCTGTTCCTGAATACTTTAAGACTCCCGAGAAAACCACCGAACAGTGCTTTTCAAACTATTGTGTGGAACTGTATTCATATCGCAATATTTATTAAAATAACCAGTGCTTATTTTATATACAGTAGAATGAACATTACATTATTTTAAAAGTCCATAAATTAGAATTCTTTAAACACAACTACAAACTGGTCAACTTGCGCCATACCTGCTACGACGTCAAATTAGCAAAGTTTTGCCAGAAAAATCAGTATAAAAAAATCTGTTAAACGAAATTACATTTGCTAGAATGTTTACTAATTTTAAACGATGTGTCACACATCAGAAATCCCAACGGTTTTGTTTCATTTGCATATATTTGAATATTGACGACCTAAAATGAATCACACCAATCAAACGACCCGGGAACTATCCACGTTCTTCCACTGCATGACGCTTTGCGTGAATTATGGCAATACGTAAACAATCAGTCAAGTTCTTCCTCTGCAACTTTTTGACAGTAAAATAAGTACATTTTGAGATCTCTATTAAAATAAACGAAATTCGATGCATTAAACACAAATGACAACAATGTATATTTGCTAAAATTATTTCTCCTCACTTGACGTGCCACACTCATCAGAAAACCCAACGGTTTTGTTTCATTTGCATATATTTGAATATTCATGAGCTAAGGTGAATCACACCAATCAAACAACCCGGGAACTATCCACGTTGTTCCACTGCATGGCCATAAGTTAAACTGTAAACAATCAGTCAAGAGTTTAAAACGTGGGTATATTGAGATGGTATTATAAATATTATTAGGAATTTTATTAGAATTAACATTCATTTCAGCAGAATAAATACCTAAACCTAGAACACTCAAAACTCATATGCTTAGGGTAAACACTGTGGACATGTTAAAATTTTACTGTAAGCTACTATAGGCAATAATATTATGTTAAAACATCAAGCAAACTATTATTTTCATTATGTATAAAATAAAGAACAATGCTCCAGGAGTATTTTAATAAACAGTAATGTAACGAAAGATTGAAAAATCTGATTGAACTAATGCATGTCTCTTTAATGCATTTAATATGACTATATTAAGCTATATTGCCCTATTAATTGGTGAACACTGGTTGCCTAGATACCGTATTAATGCACAATATGCTCAAGTGCAAGTGTTCTTATGCATCGATTGCAGATGATCTGAAGGGTTGAACACCAATCTAAAACTCACACAAGGTCAAATCTGGCATGTAATTAGCCCAAGTTCAATTCTCTGCCAGCCGTTTAAAACAACTGTTGCAGTGCAGCGCAATGCTTAATTAAACCACAAGCTTTTTAATTGGTGCAAGGTCAAAACTAAGCACATTGACATCAGTATCAAAATCACGCTGTGGATTTTTAGTTGTTTTGAGACAATCTATGATTTTGTTCTGGTTACATTTTTTCATTACACTGTAAAAAAATTATATGATCAATTAGTCATGGCAGCATGTTTTTAGTTCACTGTAACTTACTAATCTAAGTTAATCATGGTTATAATTTAATTGTATAAGTTATGCAAGCTACTTTAGGTCAGTTTAACATAATATTAGTTCAATGGATTCACAAGGTTAGTTTAATTCAGCTGAAAAATTTAAGGCAACCAGGCAACCAATGATTATTTTTTTACAGTGTATAAAAAATAATCATTGTTTAAGGCAGCTCTGATGATGGTTCATACAGCGAAGATTCATTTATGATTTAATATTGACAAATTTGGGGAAATTCAATTATAGCTTACAGAAATTAACCAAAATCAAACTGAAAAAAGGCAGCACGGTGTCTAGCAATGTCGCCTCACTAGGCCAGTTGGCATTTTTGTGTAGAGAATAAACTAAATTGGCCGTAGTGTGCGAGTGCGAATGTGAGAGTGTATGGGTGTTTCCAGTACTGAGTTGTGGCATCCGTTGTGTAAAACATATGCTGGAATAGTTGGCGGTTCATTCATCTGTGGCGAGCCCTGATGAATTAAAGAAAGAAATGTTAGCTGGGAGCTAGCTCTCTGCAACTCTCACATGGTCTCCCACTGAAGCTAAGCAGGGTTGTGACTGGTCAGTACCTGGAAGGGAAACCACATGGGAAGGCTAGGTTGCTGCCAGAACTGGTGTTAGTGAGGCCAGCAGGGGCAGTCAACCTGCGTTCTGTGTGGGTCCTAACGCACCAGTATATTGATGGGGACTCTATCTGCTTGTTAAGTGGTGATGTATGTAATACTGTTTCCGGGTCCAAGCCGCCACTCATTTGAATTGACAAAACATTCATGATCACTTTATATTCATATCACACATTAAAGTGAATTTTATATAAAATCAGTGTACACAACAATCACTTAGCTTCACAAATACCAAAATTTTAACAATTTATAAAAAAAGTATCACTTTCTGGCCATCAGGTATTGAATCAATATGGCTGCCGTTGCGTCATCCAGGTGGATGCTGCATACTGGTGGTGTATGAGGAGATTCCCCAAAAAATGTGCAAATGCTATATAATGTGTATTTTATATAAAGCATTTGTTGTGTATGGCCATACACTCAAAGTGCTTCACAATCATAAAGGGGTCTCTCCACACACCAGCCCAGCAGTGCGCAGCATCCACTTGAATGATGGGACGGCAGCCACAGGACAACGGTGCCAGTGCGCTCACCACACACCAGTTACAGGTGGAGAAACAGTGATAGAGCAAATTAAGTGGATGGGGATGATTGAAGGCCATGATTGGTAAAGGCCGATGGGGGGAATTTGGCAAGGACACCGGGGTTACACTCCTACTCTTTACAAGTGCCATGGGATTTTTTAATGACTACAGAGAGGATCTTGGTTTAACGTCTCATCCGAAAAACAGCACCCACTGACAGTATAGTGTCCCCCTCACTTTTACTGGTGTATTAGGACTCACATAGACCACAAGGTGAGCGCCCCCTGCTGGCCTCACACCAGTTTCAACAGCAATAGACTTTTCCCATGTGGTCTCCAATCCAAGTACTGACTAACCATGCTTGGCTTCAGTGAGTAATCAGTCTTGGGCTGCAGGGTGACATGGCTGTAAAGCGCTTTGAATGCCCAGAAAAATCGCTACATAAATGTAAGAAATTATTATTATTACAATTAAGGGACTAAGCCGCAGAAAAAGGAATTAATGAACTAAAGAAAAGATAGACCAATCACAACATAATGTAAAACCACCACATATTTTATTTGTCAAGATAGTGTTGTAAAATCTGAATACATAAAAAAAGTTAAAATACAAAATGCAACAAAACTAAAGAGAAAGCACCAAGTAATCCACTATATTAATAAGAGCATGTGAAATATTTACAAATGTTAGTCACCCAGACACTTAAAAGCAATAAACACTCTAAGTTTAACAATTAATTAAGGTTGAAATTTTCTATATCCAAGCCTAACAAGCCCTCAGAAGATCAAACTGCACATCATGATCCTGTATGAAACTCATGTAGTATATAAATATATCATCTCTTGCTTGACATGTCTGAAAATACAGCTCATGTCTCTCTTTTGCCTACTGGGAAATTAAGTTACAACACTGAAAAAAAAAACATACTAAGCAAGTGGACTTTCCATGGGAAAGAAACTTGCCAAGTCTATGAGAAATCGGCTTTATAGATTCCTCAATAATTTGGACCTCTTTGAAGAAGGGACCATCCTGCTGGGTGTTTCCGCCAGCAGCTTTGACATTGATTGGCTGGAACTTTAACATGCAGCAGAAGTAAGTGACCCATGTTGGCCTTGGTTGTATTGGCAAATGGATGAAGGAAATCTTCTATTTTTACCTAATCCTCCATTTTAGAGCTTCGGCACAGAGGTCCTGAGATCACGCAGATGTGAGGAAGGAAGGTCAGCCTGAGTGGGATGCTTACAGGAATTTCTAGATTGCAAAGAAGCTTTTGACCTTTACTAAAAGAGACAAAGAAATAAAAAATAAAACAGGCAGTGGAACTTGCTCTGCAACACAAGAGCCATTGTTCCTGAATAGATACATAGTGTAGTTTCTGGAAAGAAAGGCACATTTTGAGCATGAGAAAGTTCATTCAAAAAGATAACAACATGACGTCCATCAGGCTAGTGTCGTTATAGAACAGCTTAATCTCATAGTGGCATTTATAAAAGTTACTTATTCAAAGATTCTGATATGAAAGCACTACAACTGCCTGACAGAAATTTGGTAAATGAGTGTAACAGTTCATCATATTCACATATATCCTCATTTTAGTGGAATCTGAATGTACTTGAATCTGAATGTCAGCCAATCTGTCAGCAAATTTGGTCTGGCCGGAGCACTTTTAGCTTAGCTTAGCATAGATCATTGAATTAGATTAGACCATTAGCATCTCACTAAAAAATATAAAAAATGAGTTTTGATAATTTTTTTCTATTTAAATCACCACACTTCTGTACTTACATTGCGTACTAAGATCAACTGGAAATGAAAAGTTGCTATTTTCTAGGCTGATATGGCTAGGAATACTCTCATTCCAGAGTAATAATAAAGAAAGTTTGCTGCCGTACAATGGCTGCAGCAGGTGCAATATTATGCAGCACCTAAAATAGTCCCCAGCAACGTCACTTTTCAGTTTCCATCAGTATCAGTACACAATGTAACTACAGAAGCCAAGCTTTAAATAGTAAAATCATAAAAACTCTTGATTCTTTTGAGATTTATACTAACAAAAAATATTATTTTACTCAGAAAAATTATTATAAACATTGTAAATCAAAGACACTGGGAATTCTATAGCGGTCTCTTAATTTCCTCCATAGCTGTAGCTACATATTAAGCGAATAACATAAAATGGAAAGTCGTAAGTCCAGCCATTGAGTGCATACTGTACATAGGCCTACTATCCACATATATTAATATAAAATAAGGCGAAGGAGAATCACTGTTAGATTAGTTGGTTAAAATTTGAATAAATGTTATTTTGAAGCACTCTAAAATATTCAGTGCTTATTTTATATACAGTAGAAAGAACATTATATTATTCCTTTATTATATTAAGTCCTAAAACTTCAAAACTCACTTAGGTTAACTTGCGCCATACCTGCTCTCATACGGGGTCAAATTAGCAACGTTTTGCTTTCATACGGGATCAAATTAGCAAAGTTTTGACAGTAAAATCAGTATATTTTGAGATTACTATTAAAATAAACACAAATGATAACAATGTACATTCACTAAAAAAGGTTTACCCCTTACCTAACGATGCTCCACGCTCATCAGAAAACCCAACAGCTATGCTAAGCTAAAAGTTCTCCCCGTTTTTACAGTAAAATCAGTATATTTTGAGATTACTATTGAAATAAACACAAATGACAGCAATGTACATTCACTGAAACATTTACTCCTTACCTAACGACGCTCCACACTCATCAGAAAACCCAACGGCTATGCTAAGCTAAGCTTAGCTAAAAGTTTTCCCTCAGACCCGGAGATCAGCTGAATGGAATAAAATTACGATACTGTTTAACTACAAGTTACTTGTGAAAGATGCCTATTTGCAAAACTATTTGGAGTGTTGCTTTAACTTAGTATGTGTGCAGCTCACAAACTCTACAAAATTTTGATGCCACTGAACATTTCGGTTCTTCTGCTTTGGTTGTCGCTGTGATTGCAGGTCCGGGCTCCACTATAAGGATGTGATTTCACGGATCCATTCCCGCAGTTTGGTGACACGCGTGTAAACGCCAGGCTTGTTCCTCCGAGCGCAGCCTTCTCCCCAGCTCACTATGCCAGCCTGGAACCATTTGCCAGCTTCGGAAAGACACACAAGAGGGCCACCCGAATCTCCCTGCGGAAGCCAAAAGAAAGAAACGTAACACAACATGTTCCAAAATGGTCTGACAAATATCAAATGCATGGAGGACACTCGATTAACAAAACCTATTTGATAAGCATATTCAAGAGTTGCCTGTTGATCTCTTCTAGAGTATGTTCATTATTGAATGTTTATTTATATTTTTGTATATTGTGGGTTATTTATTTCAGAACTACTGAAGATTGTTATTTATTTTATGTTTCACCATTTTTTGATGTCCGTATTGAATCTTTTACAATATTGTATATAAAACAATCATACCAATAAAGTGCTTGAATCTGAATTCTGATGAAGCAGAACGTGTACTGTGTATGTGAGAAACTCTGTGTATTCATGTGAAGCAATTGCGAACATTTTAATTATTATTGTAATCACTCATCATTTATTATTTTGTATCTCTAATTTAAGCTGCTTATTTACTGTGTCATTTCATTTCATTACTATTATCCCTGAATGATTTGTTTTGTGTGTAATACAATTCGGCTCTTAATTACTTTGCCAATATTGCAATGCAAACAGACGTGGCAATAAAGCATATTTGAATTGGGAGGTGAGAGGAAAGAGAGAGAGACAAAACAACCAAGTGATTGAAAGAATATTACAGAAAGATGAAGCAAAAGTACAAAAAGAGAGAGCGAGCGTTTGCGAAATCTATAGCAGGAGTGAAAGGAGTCAGAAGACCAGGACCGGAACCTGTGCTAGAGAAAAGCACACTAAGAAGATTACAGCCAGAATAAGAGAGACGCACGGAGCGTTCAGAAGGGGGAAAGCAAGATGAATAACAAGTGAGATAGAAGTAGAAATTATGGAAATCAGCTCATTTAAATATCAGGGAACAAGGTAGAATAATTAATCTTCTCCACTACGAGGCTGTACACACGCTGCGGGAAGACAACAACATTAGCCGAACACTTTGACGGCATTATGCTCATGTCATATTTGTACTGTAGGTTGTTTCTGAATGAATAGAAACAGAATGAAACAGACTCTGAGTTTGACAGTGCATCTAAACGCCTATTAAACCACCTTGAATTCATTAAAACCAAGCAAAGGTGTAATTTTGAGTATGTTATATAAAGCTGGCAACTTGGGCGGGAGTGCTGGGGTTTTGAGTCTGTAAATGCTACTAGTGGTCTAAAAGACCTTAAGGGGTCAGTTCACCACAATATTAAAATGCCATCATTTACAAGAAAATAGTTAATCTTTAAAATGCAAATGAAGATGTTTTTTAACAAAATCTAAAAGAGATACACGCTCACCGGCCACTTTATTAGGTATACCTTACTTGTACCGGATTGAACCCCCTTTTGCCTTTAGAACTGCCTTAATCCTTTGTGGCATAGATTCAACAAGGTACTAAAAATATTCCTCAGAGATTTTGGTGACATGATAGCATCACGCAGTTGCTGCAGATTTGTCGGCTGCACATTAACGATGCAAATCTCCCATTCCACCACATCCCAAAGGAGCTCTATTAGATTGAGTGCTGGGGACTGTGGAGTCCATTTGAGTACAGTAAACTCATTGTCATGTTCAAGAAACCAGTCTGAGATGATTCGTGCTTTATGACATGTTGCGTTATGTTTCTGCTGGAACTAGCCATCAGAAGATGGGTACACTGTGGTCCTAAAAGGAGGGACATGGTCAGCAACAATATTCAGGTAGGCTGTGGCATTGACATGATGCTCAGTTGGTACCAATGCCCAAAGTGTGCCAAATAAATATCCCCCACACTATTACACCACCACCACCAGCCTGAACCGTTGATACATAGCAGGATGAATCCATGCTTTCATGTTGTTGATGGCAAATCCTGACCCTACCATCTGAATGTTGCAGAAGAAATTGAGACTCATCAGGCCAGGCAACATTTTTCCAATCATCTATTGTCCAATTTTGGTGAGCCTGTGTGAATTGTAGCCTTAGTTTCCTGTTCTTAGCTGACAGGTGTGGCACTCTGTGTGGTCTTCTGTTGCCTCAAGGTTGGACGTGTTGTGTGTTCAGAGATGCTCTTCTGCATACCTCGGTTGTAATGAGTGATTATTTAAGTTACTGTTGCCTTTCTATCAGCTTGAACAAGTGTGGCCATTCTCCTCTGACCTCTGGCATAAACAAGGCATTTGCGCCCACAGATCTGCCGCTCACTGGATATTTTCTCTTTTTTGGACCATTCTCTGTAAACCCTAGAGATGGTTGTGCGTGAAAATCCCAGTAGATGAGCAGTTTCTGAAATACTCACACCAACACCAACAACCATGCCACATTCAAAGTCACTTAAATCACCTTTATTGCCCATTCTGATGCACTGTTTAAACGGCAGCAGATCGTCTTGACCATGTCTAGATGCCAAACGCATTGAGTTGCTGCCATGTGATTGGCTGATTAGAAATTTGTGTTAATGAGCAGTTGGACAGGTCTACCTGGCCGGTGAATGTATTTCCCTCCTTAGAAATTATACTTGAGCAAAAATATTGTTCATAAATAAATAAAAAAATGTGGACCATGAGAAAGAATTTCTTTTTATTGATTTTTAAACTACTAGATTTTTAAGCTAACAGTGACGTGTGATATATTCTTTTGTTTTAACTTTATGAAATGCGTTTTCGGTGGCAGCACGGTGGCTCAGTGGTCAGCACTGTCGCTTCACAGCAAAAAAGGTCACTGGCTCGAGTCAGTTGGCATTTCTGTGTGGAGTTTGCATATTCTACCTCTGTTTGGATGGGTTTTCTCCGGGTGAATTGAATAAACTAAACTGGTCGTATGTATGTGTATGGATGTTTTTCAGTACTGGTTTGCAGCTGGAACGGTAATCCGCTGTGTAAACCATATGCTGGATAAGTTAGCGGTTCATTCAGCTGTGGCGACCCCTGATGAATTAAGGGACTAAGCCGAAGGAAAATGAATGAACGAATGAAATACATTTTCTACCAGAAATCCACATCTCCAGTATTTTGCAGGAACTATTTATAATTTTGGCCTAAAATGACTCCTTTTGTTAATGACGTTTTTTTGAATAAATAACTTATTTTGTTGAAAAGTTTTTTGATAAAAGTTGTTTTATCAAAACGTATGCTATTATTTGCTTCAATTATTGTGTTTTGCTATGAAAATACACAAAAACTTGAAAAACATTTTCTCTTTTTGACCTCAAGAACCATTGGACTGTTTATATATTTTTATGGATTGTGTTTGTTTTTTTACCTGACAAGCATCCACACCTCCAGAAAGGTAGCCGCTGCACATCATTCTAGAGGTCACCTGACCTTCAGTCACCATGTTGCACACTGTATCATTAATCACCTTTACTTCTGCTTTCTGAAGGATTTGAGCCACGCTTCCTACAACACATGCATAAAACATTAGCCCTGTGAGAATGATTCTGATACCATAGAGAATCTGCACTCGTTATGGGTGTATGTCTAAAACATTGATCAGAATTAGCTCACAATTATAACATAATCTCTTAATAAATGTTCTGCTTAAAGTGACGCTGAATATGTTCACATGGACAGCAGTAATACATTATTTATTGGGCCAGTGGTTCAGATTTTTTCTTGCCCTGTCAAAATTTTCACTAGCCCCACCAAAAAAAGAAATATAATAATACAATTCTATACATATATTTTTTTAATCAGCAAATATATATATATATATATATGTGTGTGTGTGTGTGTGTGTGTGTGTGTGTGTGTGTGTGTGTGTGTGTGTGTGTGTGTGTGTGTGTAATGTGCACTTTAATTTTGACACCCACAGACATAAATCAGAGAGACTTTCTATAAAAAAAAAAAAAAAAAAACTAACTTTGGCTAGAATTATGCATTATAGGCTTACAATATAGAGAGAAATAACAGATGAACCAGTGTTGTACCAAGAAATGCATCCCTGCAGTAAATAGCACACCCTCTGAAATTGCATATATTAACTTAATTTTTTTATTATTATTAATAATAGAGTTCTAACAACTAATGACAGTGACTGAGGTAAGTTCCATAAATGAAACCCTTACCTTAAAGAAGATATTTATTAAAATAAATAAATAGATTTAATTTAAATACAATACCAATTAGATTAAATAAAATGAATTGTTTAATGTGTGGTTTAGTTGAAAACTACAACAATTTTATGTTTTTTGTTTGTTTAAAACCCACCAAAATGCCTAATTTTAGAAACAGGCTCATTACATCAGTCTATTGTACAGTCAATATGTGTATTTTTATTTATTTGTAAACTTAGTTTTAAAATGGATTTCACTTCTTGTTCTTGCTTAATTCATCAAACTAATAATCATATTAGCCTACGTTTTAATTAAGGCTTTTGTTGTTTTTTTTAATGTAGACTGAGAATGCTAATGAAAGTCTAGGTAGGGGGTGCGTGCATTTTACCGATGGGTGCATTTCTCGTCACAACATCGAGACTGCAGTCAGATCATGAAGCAGATCAATGTTGATCTTTCATTCGAGGTGTCAGTGTACAAATGAACAAAACAACAGGCCTAATACAACATATTATAAGATTTAAAAAACAAAAAAATTATCAGATGGTAACTTGGGTCAATTTTCCTAAAGGAAATATTCCTCCCGTTAATATTTCAGCATGCTTTCACTTTCAAATTAGACATAAAACGCACATTTGCCAGTAGAAATGACATCCTGCCCTGCTTATCATTCTCTCTTCATATAGCCGTATGGCTATTACACAATCATAATACACTGGGATATAGCTTGGTTTGTTTGTTGGATCGTTGGATTGTTTTGTTTTCTCACTACAATTGATCTGTTAAATCAAGCCGAGACCACCTCATTCAGGCGATCTCGGACCGATTGATTTGGCGCAGGCCCGAGCGCGATTGTAAGATTCACATGCCAGAAAAAATGCACTTACTGGGCAAACGAGACCGCTTCCAAAACAAACGCCTGGGCGTGAAAGCGCCCTGTATTTGCATGCAATTGACAAATAGTCGCAGCCAAATTAAACTATAGTGACGAGGCAGCACTGGCCCGATCGTACCAGTAACCATTTTGTAGGCTGTCCCTAACATCTCGCTCCGGGCCATCGGGCAGTCCTTATTGTTGAGCCCTGCTTGTTACAGTAAGTAACTGGTAAACTGCTGCCAGTAAGTTACTGTAGATTCTACAGGAATTTGTTAAAAGTGTGGTGTTAATAGAATTAATATTAGAATACAGCTGTCTATGTAGCTAACACTGTAGATTATAATCGGAGTATTGTCTTAATAATGTTTATATCAGGATATTCCATGTAAATATTCTGAGCTTATACGTTGATTCGTAATATATTATCTTAATCTTTTTAATATCAGAAACCTGTTGTCCATGCAAGCATTCTTACTGAGACAAGGCACTGAAAAAATTTCTAATTTAAGAGGCAAAATTTCAAAAGGTTTGTGAAAGCGAATCTCCAAACGCAAAAGATCAGCCCTGAGGCGCACAAGCTGTCTGACCTCCCTCTCGAAGCGTCCCCCAGCCCGTCACAAAGCAGGAGCTGCCGGCCGTGAAGACGTGGCTCGTCGCTGGAAGGCAGACGGGATGCACAGTGTTGCTGAAGTTCAGTGGCTGGCTCAGTTCGAGGAGAGAGATATCATAGTCGTTGGTCAAATCGTTGTAGTTTGGGTGGGTGATGATGGTCTTCAAAGTTTGCATTTGAACTGATTTGTCGTAGATGTTCTGGTCCCGCAGACCACTGTACGTCGTCCAGCTGGATGTCATCTTGTAGCTGTTGGCAATGAACACAATATAGTTTTTGAAAGGTCAGCGTGTAATGGGAATCTGTATTTTGACAGAAAAACTGAGGAACTTTGTTTTTTAACAATTGCCACATTCTGCTTGATGCAGAAATTTGTGTAACACCAAACACTTGTTAAAGCTCAAATTTCCAAATGCTAATCCAAGAAAGACACTAGGGTGGGTGGTAATGTATGACCAAAAACTTATACTGATAATGTAATTATTTGATTTTCTTATTTAATATAGCATTTAAAGCTGTCCATAGGATTTTCCAGTATATGTCACTATTGTTTGCATATGTATATTATAATTGATAGCAGTGATGGAAAGAGTACTAAAAATCATACTTAAGTAAAAGTACCATTACTTGCCTAAAATCTTAGTGCAAGTAAAGTAAAAGTATTGGTTGTAATTATTACTCTAAGTATGAGTAAAAAGTCATACTTTGAGTAATAATTACAACAGTACTTTCAAAAATACTCAAGAGTAGTGAGTATCACGCTTTAAAAAGCTGATGAATTTCCATGTAATTTGTGGATGTGTGTAAACGTAACATTTTGTAGTGCATTTAGTTACTGCCCAGCAGGCACACAACATCATAAGACGTTAATATTAATGTTCGATTTAGGTTGTGTCGTCAGCTGACCAAAATTCAATGTCTAGTCAGCGTCTAAGGACAATGCTATTTTGATGCCCAATAACAACATCACATTGATTTTACGTTGTATTAGAAATGGACCAAAATCCAACGCTGGGCCAACATCTTAAACCAACGTAAGATTAACGTAAAATACTGACATCTATTCATCATTAAGACAATGAAAATCCAACATCTGATTTGTTTGATTTTAGGTTGGACGTTGGACATTGACGTCGTTGGCTTGACGTTAGGTTCTGATGTCAACCTGATTTTCATTTCTAAACAAAAAGCAACGTCCCCACAATGTTGGGGTACAACGTCAATCTGATGCCATGATGACGTCTTGCTGGGTGTTTAAGGCCATTTTGGTCATCATACAGTAAACACCTGTCGTCTTCTCATCAGTGACATGCATCTAAACAGTCTCTGGGTTAATGCGTGTGAAGATTTTGGACTTTTTCTTGGACACTTTTAATGCTTCCAAACAGTTTGCTACAATTATAAAGCACCCATGTCTTGAGGTAGTTCATTATGATGGGATTTACCTTCTATGTGTGATTTAATTGGACAGGAATCACAGGATTGACTTTTAGAAAAAATAAAGTAGTGATTGCAGGTTGAAGGAAAGTAGTAGAGCAAAAGTACCAATACAGCACTAAAAATGTACTCAAGGAAAAGTACACATTTTTAAAACTACTTAGTTATAAGAGTTCACACTTAGCTGATGATTGATTATAAAGCTTGTTTGGTATGCTGTCCCGGGAGAGAGCCCTGAGCTCATAAGATCCTCGAGCCCGGATCTCCCTCCCATTTGCAAGGCGAGAGGGGAGTTTGAGCTCAGGTAGATCTTGAGAACTTCCCTGATGTAGTAGCTTATGAACAGAAAGTGATTGCTCTTAAGAGATAATGTCTTACAAGGAGCATGTCTATGGTGCCGATTTGGATTAGTGAATTAACCTTAGTTGCATGTTTTTGGATGGTGGGAGGAAACCGGGGAAAATCCACGTGAGGAGAACGTGTAAACGTTCACGCGGGGAGAACGTGTAAACTCCGCACAGAAACGTTGGCTGGCTTGGTAAGGACTAGAACCAGTGACGTTCTTGCTGTGAGGCAACAGTGCTAACCACTGGGTCACCATGCCACCCATCTAGGAAAGGAGGAGGAGTAGGGGTGGAAGGTGGGACTCTTCAAAATGAAGACGGCTGTCATATGGAACCTAGGGTATTTATAGTACTTAGGAATTGTCTGATTGGTGAATCATAAATTGAATAATTCGAGGCTGGCTGCAAGCAATCATAAGCACTTGATCCTCTCGAAATGAGTTTATAAATAAACTTCACAAATTACAATTTCTGAGAAAAACTAGTCAATTACAGTAATTTGAGTATTTGTAATTTGTCATTTTACACCACTGATTAATAGATGTTATGTTCCAGGGTATATAAAATACATGCATGTTATTTTAAATGCAGACACATTTTTGTTGTACTTCATATTCTTCATAATTCTACTAGATTCCTCTAAATATGTGTATTAGTGTTCCTAGCCAGGGGCGTCATGGTGGCGCAGTGGATAGCACGATCACAGCAAGTAGGTCGCTGGTTCGAGCCTCGGCAGGGTCAGTTGGCATTTCTGTGTGGAGTTTGCATGTTCTCC
Organism: Danio tinwini; assembly: GCA_903798205.1. Lineage (NCBI taxonomy): Eukaryota > Metazoa > Chordata > Actinopteri > Cypriniformes > Danionidae > Danio > Danio tinwini. Next base: position 21,112,450 of record CAIGQZ010000379.1, read on the forward strand.
CCATGTTCGTGTGGGTTTCCTCTGGGTGCTTCGGTTTCCCGCACAAGTCCAAAGACATGTGTGGTATAGGTGAATTGGGTAAGCTAAATTGTCCATAGTGTATGTGTGAGTGAGTGCGTATGGATGTTTCCCAGTGATGGATTGCAGTTGGAAGGGCATCCGCTGCATAAAACATATGCTGGATAAGTTGGTGGTTCATTCCGCTGTGGAAACCCCAGATTAATAAAGGGAATAAGCTGAAAAGAAAATGAATGAATGAATGTTCATAGCCAATAGATTGTGTCTGTGTCAAGACCCATGAGTTTTTCTTCTCTCTCAGTCTGCTATAATTCGGGGCTGGCACATTTGCTGGTTTATAACCTTAGTAACTGTTTAGTTAAAAAAGAAAGAACATTGGAGTGTTGCTAGACCAGTGTAGCATTACTACTCAGGCTGCTTGCTGATTTGGAAGCTACTGTTATCTAAATAAGATGTTTTAAGAGGTGACGTGAACTGAATATTGTCAAAGTTTTAGCCATTCTGGAAATTGGTCCTCTATTTTTGACACATACAAGTCTGCACTAGGGGCTGACATATTCTGAAAGTCCCACAGGTCAGCAAAATCCCATGGGAATCCCAGGGAAACAACACATCATTATTAATCACATGATTTAGATAGACAGCAAACAAAATGTCAGCAGGAGAGGATGGAGCACAAATACACATTTTATATAATAATTAACTATAAATGTAATTGTTCACTCAATTCTAGTTGCCTTCTCTCTTAACGCAATCCTCCTGCTTGTTTTGGTGTGTCGGATTAAGTGAATCCAAACACTCATAACATCTGGTGGTGCCAACCACCAATAATCAAAATAGAGTCAGACATAAAACTTAACATTTTATTCCAATTAAGTGGGCAATGGGCATACTGTGATCTATACTGTATTTTTTCAAAAAACAAAATCACAACACAGGAGTGGGAGTTATTCTTCTTGGGATAGGGATAAGACAGGATTTCCCCCCATTTTTCTCATGGGATTGGATTTTTGTTGTGGGAGTGGGACATGAGAGGTATGAAAATCCACTTTCATGTCAACCTCCTAGTGTGCTCACACACATTGTGAGTGAGGAGTGAGAGCGCACACATAAGCACACACAGACCCAGAGCACTGGGCAGCTATTGCTTCCAGTGCCCAGGAAACAATTAAAGGTTATGTGCCTTGCTCGAGGGCATCTCAGTCGGGTATCGAGAGAGAGAGAGAGAGAGAGAGAGAGAGAGAGAGAGAGAGAGAGAGAGAGAATAGCTGGGAATCAAACCTGCAACCGTTTGGATTACAATTCAGACTCCCTAACCATTAGGTCACAACTGCCCCCATGTCAGAATGAACTGACCAAAGACATCAAATTCATGGCTCAAATCCATTTTACATCTGTATTTTGACAGGACGTTTTATGAAATGTGAGTTTTTCACACCAATTACTGAATTGTTGGTGATGCCGGAACTTCTTGACAGTACAATTTGTTTTAAACTTAGTAAAAATACAACCAAAGCTTATAAAAACATGCTGGAAAGCTCATTATCTTCAAATGAATACACACTAAAGACACTAGGGTGGGCGGTATGGCGAAAAGGTTAAGCCGAAATCCTTAAAAGTGCATTTGTTTATATTTAATTTGAGGCCGTTGGAAGGGATGAGAACATTTTGTTTTTGAAGGTGTTGTTCGAAGCATTGTAAGCATTAAATAAATGTGGAAGAAATTAGATTTATGTGTTCAAAATACAGTGTTGTTTTGACATTGACTTGTGCTGAGCTGAAAGGAATAGTTCACCCAAATAGATGTAAATAAATATATAAAATACTCATACTATGAAATACATACTATGAAGGTCACTAGTTACCGGTTTCTAATATGTGTTTAAAATATCTTCTTTCGTGTTCAACAGAAGAAAAACTCAAACAGGCTTGGAGTAAATGATGGGTGAGTAAATGATGACAGAATTATTGTTATACATATGCTATATCACTAAATTGAACATTTTTATTTCAAACACCTTAATTTTTATGAATCATTATTGACACTTAATCCCAAGATTATTTTAGCAAATGCGGATTTAGTAAAAAAAAA
>CAIGQZ010000379.1:21134992-21159321 GCA_903798205.1 Danio tinwini
TTGTATTGTATTGTATTGTATTGTATTGTATTGTATTGTATTGTATTATATTATATTATATTATATTATATTATATTATATTATATTTAATTATCCGACGCAGTGGCAGAGTAGGTAGTGCTGTCGCCTGGGTCAGTTGGTGTTTCTGTGTTGAGTTTGCATTTTCTCCCTGTGTTCGCGTGAGTTTCCTCCGGGTGCTCCGGTTTCCCCCACAGTCCAAAGACATACAGTACAGGTGAATTGGGTAGGTTAAATTGTTTGTAGTGTATGAGTGTGAATTAGTGTATATGGATGTTTTCCAGAGATGGGTTGCAGCTGAAAGGGCATCCGCTGCATAAAACATTTGCTGGATAAGTTGGCGATTCATTCCGCTGTGGCGACCCTGTATTAATAAGGAACTAAGCCAAAAAGAAAATGAATGAATGAATATTTAATTATATTATATTACATTATATTAAATTATATTATATTATATTACATTATATTATATTATATTGAATTATATGAATTATTAATTATTTTATCAAATAATATAAACTTTTAAGTTTTTTATTTTATTTAACAGGTTCAAATTCAAACTATATATTGATTTAACATTAACCACATCTTTAACCCAGGACAACAACAACAACAAAAACATCTTATATTACACAAGTATTTGTGGCAACAGCCATGGTATGTGTCAAAATAAATAACTTTTATGCCAAAAATCATTAGAATAATAAGTGAAGATCAAGTTTCATAAAGATATTTTATACATTTTCTACAGTAGATATATCAAAACTTATTTTTTGTTTAGTAAAATGCATTGCTGAACATTTAATTTAGATAGTATTGAATGCTATTTTTAATTTTGATTGCTTTGCTTTCATTTATTCATTTCATTTTCGGCTTAGTCCCTTTTTTATCAGGGGTTGCCACACTGAATGATCCACCAACTTATCCAGCATATGTTTTACGCAGCGGATGGCCTTCCAGCCGGCAACCCAGTACTAGGAAACATCCATACACACTCATTCACACACATACACTACGACCAATTTAGCTTATTCAATTCACCTATAGGGCATGTCTTTGGCTTGGCTTCATTTTATTTTAATTTCACTTCATGTACTACTATCATGTATGATTCATTTCACTTCATGTAGCCAGGATCAAACAAGGAGTTAATTGTTTGCGTGTGAATAAGTGTGATTCTCTTAATAGATATGCAATGCAAATAAGCTTACAAAACAACCTACAACAACTTAATCAGATTCTATGAAAATGCATCTCTGTGATAAGTTAGCAGAAGTTGGATCCACTCACATGCTACACAGGAGACCTCATCACTTCCGTCGGGACAGTCATTTTTTCCATCGCAAACAAAATCTTGCATGATGCAGGCGCCATTGCCACACCTCACTTGTGCTTTGCCACAGTCTATGAGAAACAAAGGTTAGTATCCTTAAAGAAAATGTCATAACTTCTTAAGCGTTTCTTTGAGTAAATACGGTGCATATTTAAATGCATTATGTTGCATTTAAATGGACTTCCTTTTAAATAAAGAGCTCAGATGCAAAAGTCTCTAAATGCCATCTATATATATATATGCACCCACAGGCCACTTTATTAGTTCAACTGCTCGTTAACGCAAATTTCTTATCAGCCAATCACATGGCAACAACTCAATGCATTTAGACATGTTGACATGGTCAAGACGATCTGCTGCAGTTCAAACAGAGCATCAGAATGATAAAGAAAGATGATTTAAACAACTTTGAACGTGGCATAGTTGTTGGTGCCAGACGAGCTGGTCTGAGTATTTCAGAAACCGCTGACTTACTAGCATTTTCACACAAAACCATCTCTAGGGCTTACAGAGAAAAGTCAGAAATAGAGAAAATATCCAGTAAGCACAGTTATGTGGGTGCAAATGCCTTGTTGATGCCAGAGGTCAGAGGAGAATGGCCAGACTGATAGAAAGGCAAAATTAAACAATAAAAGATTGAAAAAACGTTGCCTAGTCTGATGAGTCTCGATTTCAGCTGCGACATTCGGATGGTGGGGTCAGAATTTGGCATCAACAACATGAAAGCATGGATCCATACTGCCTTGAATGGTTCAGGCTAGTGGTGATGGTTTCATGGTGTGTGGGATATTTTCTTGACACACTTTGGGCCCATTAGTACCAAAACCATCTGTCAATGCCACAGCCTACCTGAGTATTGTTGCTGACCATGTCCATCCCTTTTTGACCACAGTGTACCCATCTTCTGATGGCCACTCCCAGCAGGATAATGCGCCATGTCATAAAGCACGAATCGTCTCAGACTGGTTTCTTGGCCTCCACAATCACCAGAACTCAATCCAATAGAGCACCTTTGGGATGTGGTGGAATGGGAGATTCGCATCATGGTTGTGCAGCCAACAAATCTGCAGCAACTATGTGATGCGATCATGTCAATATGGAACAAAATCACTAAGGAATATTTCCAGTACCTTGCTAAATTTATGCCACGAAGGATTAAGGCAGTTCTAAAAGAAAAAGGGGGTCCAAACCGATATTAATAAGGTGTACCTAATAAAGTGGCCGGTGAATATAATAAATACACATAGTAAACACACTTACATTTTCAAAACAAATATTTATTTTGGGTGTGATTATTAATGATACATTTTTGCCCAGCATTATTATAAATATATTTTTTTGGTTTTGCATTGTATATATGTTTTGTTTATATACACAATATTTAAACACATTATGTAAACAAACTTTTATTTTGGATGCAATTAATCTTTTGACAGCACTGAAATATATTCAGTAAAATACTTACCACAGTCTTGCTCATCACTGTTATCGCCGCAGTCGTTCCCTCTGTCACACACAAAAAACTGAGGCCTACAGAGGCCATTACTGCAAGTGAACTGATCCTCACCGCACTCTAAAGAAACACACAATTAAATTAAATTGTTGAATGCAAAACAGTAATGCGGTTACACAATAATGCTCCTCAAACACATATTGTAATATCAGATAGGCTTGAAACTGAAACAGTAGCAATTAGAATGCAGAATTCATTTTTAAAGGGCACCTATGATGAAAATCATCTTTTGGAAGCTGTTTAGACAGAATTGCATATAGGTGTAGTGTGCACACTGTCATATTGGGGTGATATAAAGACAATAAGTATCTTTTTTTAATTTCCAGACATTAAAATAGGATCCAAATCCCTCCCATTTTAAGTTAAGGCCCACCGCAACGTGACACAGCCGCGTATTAACATGCCTCTGTAGTAACGTGTATAATCATAGCAACAACACAGGACATGCGCAAAGCAACTGGGATTAAAAGATCTGTTCAGCTCGCTGTGATCATCAATCAATTATCGAATGTGATCAAGAGTTTTACAAGAATGAATCAGTTTACATCTTTACCAATCAGTCGAGGAAAACAACCAGTACATCTATACATCAAGGAATAAAAATCAACAAAAATTAATTAAAATCTAATTATTATTTATTTTGACTGATGAAATCCCTCTCGTGTTTGGATTGCAAGTTTGTAAATTCATCTTCCTGTCATTCCAAATCAATATCCTGTTTGATGGGGCTAATCAAAATTCAGATTCATAAATTAAAAGGTTTAAATTAGACTGGGCAAAATCCTGCCAGGGATGAGACTTACTGCAATTTTTCTCATCGCTCATGTCTTGGCAATCATTCCAGCCATCGCAGTGCTGCTCTTTTTTGATACAGAAGCCTGAACTGCAAGCAAACTGACCAGGACAAGCTGGAGATAACATCCGTGAATGTGAAAACAAGAAAACAGCAAGAATTCCATACAAAATATATTGTTAATAATAGTAATTATAGAAAAGTATAATAATTGGGATTTATGTTGCAGCAAATTTCAGATTATTAAATAGTGACTTATATTCATTACAACATGGTAATACTGAAACACAAAGCTTACTTACGATTTACAGGGTCAAATGCGGTGTAAGTGAGCTTGAATCCCTTATCAGTGTAGGATTCATCCGAATGAAACTTTACTTCCAAGACATTAGACTTGCTAGAGAGCACAAGTCTACTTTTCTCCCCACAATACCTTCATGGAGGAAAGAATAAATTGTTGGTGCAACTACGGCAAAAGTAATCCTACAACTAAAATTATAAGTGCAAATCAACAAGAAATAGAACTGCAAGCAGCAAATAAGGGACCAAGCACAATAGCGGTAGAATGAGGAGCTAAGCAGACTAGCCACGACAATGGGTAGTTAAGAATTTAAAGGGACGGTTCACCCCAAAATATTAAGTTCAGTCATCACTTGCAGCTGGAAGGGCTTCCGCTGCAAAAAACATATGCTGGAATAGTTGGCAGTTTATTCCGCTATGGCGACCCCTGATAAATAAGGAACTAAGCCGAAGGAAAATGAATAAAGTGAATAAATGAATAAAGTGAAGAAATGAATAAAACGCTAAAGTCTAGCACCTTTGTAGGTCCAAACGCTTACACATTGCTTACTATACACAGGATGTACAGCAATACACAAATATCTTTACATATGAAAAAATTAAAGGATTAAAATGTTACAAAAATTATGCTTTCTTCATGCCTCCATGCCTTTTTTCAGTTTATTCATGACAATTTGCATTTGTATAATGTTATTCTAATTAGCTGTATTATTTATTATAAGCATATTTATATTTGTTTCAATAAAAACAAGTTTAGATTTGTCCACCTGTCAGGTTTTGGAGACGTATGAATCACCATATGGGGCATAAGATTAGGACATGTGTTTAGATATAACTCAGTTTTTTGATCACACTTCTTTAATATTGTTCATTTATTCTTTTGCTGGAAATTATAACTGAATTTTAAAATGGTTTTAAAAACAAATCTTTTGTCCTTAACAAATGAAATTAAATATGTAGGCTAATGGATGTCTTCAGTGCAGTGAGTACACTACAGTTTCCTTACTCCATGAATGTAAAGGAGTCAAGTAAAGATTAAAAGTATAGCAAAGAGGCCGAATGAAGGAGGCTTGTTCTATATCATCGCGCTGCAGATGGTCTGTTAAACTGTTTTCTCGCTAGTGAAGAGTTCAGTTTTTCCACTTAAAAAAACCCGCCATGTAAATAGCAACTGCTCCATGGCGCGGCGCAACCCAACTGACTTTTAACGAGAATGTGAGATGAGACTCTGATTGGTTTAATGCACATTATGCTCAAAATACACCCAGGTTGACCATAACTCATTAATAGAATTAACACAACCCTGTTAGACCAAGTGCTGTGGTGCAAACTGTATTTTTCCATCCTTAAAATAGCAAAAATGGATTTAGACACATCCTTAATGCTTATGCACCATGCGCTTTAGACTTTGTGCCTAGATCGTTAAAATAGAGCCCTCTAAATTTGCTGTGGTCAAATGTTTAGACTATCCTTTAAATATGTACCCAATTTCACAACTTTTATGCTAGTGGTTCTATAAGCTGCCACAGACCTCAAGAGCCAAAGCAGAATAATAGTTGGTTTTGGAAGTTTACAGTTTGTCAGCAAAGACAGGAAACTTTCTGGCTGGAGCAGGACTTACTTTTGACCAAGCACCTCTATGTAGTCTTTGTTACAGTTGTTAGGGTCAACCCCCGGCTCTTTCAAACGAAACATATTGAACTCAATCTTTATGTTTTTGCCATCAGGAACCTGCAAAACACACAAGATGATCTTCAGGATTGTTTTTCAAAAAAATTAAACAACCTAATGAGAATTTCAAAACATTGCTTGTCAAGAGGAACAGCCTTATGAAGACATGCCCAAAATATGAGATCTTGCAACTTACAAATATCCAGAACTTTCGTATGTTCAGTTTTTAAAATTTGCTTTCAGACAAAATTTTTTTTATAATATATATGCCACTCTTCAAATTTTTGAGCTGGTACGATTTTAAATAAATGTTTTTTTGGGGACATTTGATTCAGAAAGATTGGGAAAAGGGTTTGGGGAGAGTTATTACAACCTAACAAACACCTCCTTCTCACCATTTCCATTTGTTGTCAAAACTGACAGTTGGAGCGGCATGGTTAAATATATTAGCCACTCCTCATACCTAAGATATACGGAATCTGGCAATTTAAATAATAATAATAAAAAAAAAGCAGGAAGTGCATTTTCAGATTTTGGTAAACATGTTTTAATGAAATGCACAGATGAATCATTCACCACAAAATTAGCAATGTGGAAGATTATTTCTTCTGAACTGAAAGAGCCCTTACCCTCCTTCTTACACTTGTTGGATAAGAAATGTTCTTTATTTTATGAAATTAAAATAGCACTATTTTCGTTAAATTGTCCAAACTCTTCAGCTTGACCCTGCTTCTTCTGATTGAGTCCCCACCCCCTACTCGCAGTTTGTAGACACATTGTAGACCTCTATTTTCTGTATGTAAGATTGCACTAGTGCTTTTTTTTCTCTACATTTAATTTATTTTATTTTTGTTTTGCTCAAAATAGTCTTCAGTGCTTTTGCTTATTGTTTACATTTTTGATGCCCTTTTTGTATATTTTTATAATGTGTTTTACAATGTATAAATAAAGCATAAAAAAGTTGCAATGTGAGCTAACAAAATCATATGGTTAGTTTGATTTCATGGGGATTTTTTTTTTAATGTTTAGTCATCAAATCCAGTGTTGTTTTATATAGACATATGTTTTTGTAATTACAAACAAATCTAATAATTCAAACTTTTATTAATTAAAAAATATATATCCATCAAACTGCATTATATTTATCATATAAAGTAATAGAAATGTATAAAACAAATGGAAAATCCCTTCGTTTGTCACAATTCTCACTATCAAATACTTATTACCTGTCTATTGTTAATATATTAATTGTGTTTTACTACTTACAAATGATCTTATTCTACATCCCTAATCCTACCCAATAATCCAACTACTACCTTACTAAGTATTAATAAGTTGCTAATTAGTCAATGATTAAGTTAATAGCTTTAGTTAATGGTTAAAAATGCTAATTGTACAATAACATGAAGTATTACCAAAAAATGTAGTTGAGCTTCATTCAGTTTTTTTTGCTCTGTGTTTTTTGGTATAAACAAGTCAGGTATTTTTGAAACACTAAAATGTTTTATGTTGCACAAAAAGATCTAAGAACATAATAAATGAAAAAAAAAATTAACCCAAATGTTTGCTAAATAGTCAATGAAATCTTTCTGCTGGTAAGTTACAATTAAATGTCATTGTGAGGCTTACTTTAATATTCCAGCTGCAATCCACCGAGGGAGGATAGAAACTTGGAAAATAAGGAGATGTGAAGTTTCCTGTACTATCAGTCAGACTTTTCCCACAGCTCCCAGCTAGAAATTAATATGGGGGAGAAAATAAGAACAACAACAACAACAGGAACAACAACGACAACAACAACAACAATTATTATTGTTATTAACAACATTAACATTATTAAACATTAATAAACTGACATGGAACATTTGCTAGTCCATTTAACATTCAGGTTTCAGGATTTAAGTCAAATAACTGCATTCAAAGACTTAATTGAACATGGATCACGTTCTAATAAAGCTAATCACTGGTTTCACCTGCAGTAATGGGAATTGCAGTGTAAGTTGCTTTGAATCCTGGTTTCCGGACCTCATCTGTAACCAGGTTGACAAGCATAAGGTTGCCAGACGAAACCACCTCAAGAGGATTTGTAGGAGGACGAAGACCACACTGTCTGTAATGGAAAGAGCCAACAGCATTAAATAGCATCCTTTGCTTTTTATACCTCCTTTAGTGGGCAATGTTTCGGTTTTTTATAATTTATAAATCCCTGAGTCTACTCTAAAATGAGTTTCAGAACTGCTTTGAATGCTTCGACTGGAGGCCTGGGTTTTCTTAAATGAAAAAGTTGCATTAGTAGTTTGTTTTCACCGTCTAAAATACGGTGTGCATTTGACAGTTGGTGCACAGGAGAACTTAGTTAAATACTTACATAACTCAGCTTTCTGTGTGCACACTTTATTCAGAAAACTATATGTCAGAGATTACTCTGACAAGGCACATGTTTTGTGTTGTTGCTCTTGTAACTGAGACATAAGCTATCAAGGCACTGCCATCCTCTGGAAAGGGGGAGCTTGAATTTAAAGGGTCACAAAACACCAAAACACATTTTTTGACATGTTGACAGTGATAAATGTGTCCCACGCTGCTGTAAACACTATTAGGACACATATTTCACAAAAAAGTGAAAATTGGTTGTTTTTGCAATATTTTGAGCAAATTCCTTCTTTCGGTTTGAAACAAATTTTTGAAGCTGCTTCACGGCGATTAGATATTTACGTGTATTTCAGCATGGAGACTGGATGTCTGTACCAACTAGTATAACTTGACCTCTTTTAACTTTTAGCATTAATTCATGAGAAAGACTTTGTTCAAACCAATCAGTGTGCTCTATTGTGTATGCGATGCAACTTCATTAATTTGCACGATAGCTTCGAAGACGAAGTTTTTACCTGTTACAGTGTTCAGAAGGCAGAGAGACGCCACGTTGTGTTGTCAACAGTAATTAAAATTAAAACAAGTGGAAAAAGAAGAATTGTTTGGAGACATGGGTCGTCAGTGTTGTGTTTATAAATTTGCTAGAAACTACTAGATATCACTACAATGTTATGGTCTTAAAAATCCGCTGCAGAGCCGGGGGGGGGGGTATGGGGTTGGGGGGTGGGGCGACGACATAAATTTAAAGAGACATAAATGAAAACTACACTGTAAAAAAATAATCTTGCTGTCCTACATTTTTGTAGTTGAATCTAATTAACTTGTAGAGTCATCTCAACTTACATCAATCGAACTGACTAAAAATATGAAGTTAAACTTTGTATAACCTAAAACAAGTTAGTTGAAACCTGATTAAGTTATTAAAAGAAGTTAAAGGAACATACACATATTTGAGATTACATTTTTTATAGTGTAGAGCTGGGTGATTAATCTTTTTTTCTGTGTTGTGTATATGGTTTTGCTTAAATTGTGGGGACCAAATGTGCTTCCTGTGACAGTTGGGTGTAGGGACTGGGGGGTATAATATACAGTCTGTATAGTATAAAAAACAACAAAAACAACTATGGAAAGTTACCATAAAGACAATTTAAGTCCCCATAAAGCTGCAAAAGTGTGTTGGTGTGTTTAGTTACATTTAAATTGGCCATAGTGTATGAGTGTGTGTGTGTAATTGAGAGTGTGTGGGTGTTTTTCCAGTACTGGGTTGCAGCTGGAAGGGCATCCACAGCATAAAACACATGCTGGAATAGTCCCTAATAAATAAGGGACTAAGCCGAAGGTAAATGAATGAATGAATGAAATATACAGTAAGTCCAAGGCAGTCAAAAAGTACATAAAAAAAAATTTAAAAAATCACCCTGATGAAGGCAAGTTTTGGCAAAATCTGTAGGTGCGGTGCACAATAATGCTGTTTTTTTATAATAGACATGCTAATAAAGGCTTTTTAATAGTTTACTTTACTTGTTTACTTACGAGTGTCTTGGATTTTGCTGTTTATCTTTCTGAATCCCTTATCCAAAGAGCACCGACACATTAATTACCCCTGGTCACTTTTTGGTTAAACTTTGGATTTAAATAGTTGTAATATAGTAAAAAATGAAATAGTGTTAGTAATTTAAAGTTAAGAATTAAATTAAGGAAAAAAAGACTGACTAAAAGCTGAGACAACAGAAGCAATCAAGCTCAACAAAAATTGTATTATATGCAAATACTATTAAAATCAGAGAAGAAACACAGATACTTTTTAGGAGGACTTCTGGGCATTGTTTTATGATTTAATAATCTTGATTTATCTAAATGCTTCACATTTTCTAAGCATTTTAGTGGTTCTAGTAAAGTTGGTCCTACTTTATACAAAGAGGCCTTAAGTAGGTGCATCTGTCAAAATATTAATATAATGTATTTATTGTGTTTATAATGCAATGCAGAATACTTCTGGTGCTATTGAGGTGGGATATGGGTAATGTTAGTAAATGGTATGGGTTGGTTTAAGGTGTAATCGATAGTAAACAGCGCAATAATTAATATAATTACAGAAATAAATTACAGATGTGATTACATGAAGGTATTTAATCAAGCATAAGTGTAAAAAAAAATCCATTTACACAATAAATACATTGTAACAAATTATTGCTTTCAGTGTTTAAGTGCATATTAGTTAAGGCTACTTAATATAAAGTGGGACCAAATTATTTTTTACATTTTATTTTCATTCATTTATTCATTCATTCATTTTCCTTCAGCTTAGCTCTTTAATAATCTGCGTTCGCCACAGTGAAATGAACCGCCAACTTATCCAGCATATGTTTTATGTAGTGGAAGCCCTTCCAGTCGCAACCCATAATTGGGAAACAACCATACATTCTTTTTAACACACATACACTACAGACAGTTTAGCTTACCCAATTCACCCATAATGCATGTCTTTGGATCAGTGGGGGAGACCGGAGGAAACCCATGTGAACACGAGGAGAACATGCAAACTCCACACAGAAATGACACCTGACCCAGTTGAGGCTCGAACCAGCAACCTTCTTGCTGTGAGGCGACAGCGCTACCCACTGTGCCAATGCGTCGCCCAAATATTTTTTTGATAAGACATTTTGCACATCCAACAAAATTGGCATGCAAGATATTTTCTTTAAATTACTCGGTGAAACAACATCAGGATTAGCACACAACGTTTGAATTTTCATTTTTGAACTGTTTCTTTAACTCTGAATATTCCTCTAAATTGGATGATGTTATGATATATAGAAAGAACTATAAATATTTCTTGGATTATGTCACATACTGAAGGACATTTTTTTTTATTCTCCTTTTCTGGTCTACACAAAAAAAAGTGCAAACAGCAGTGAAACAACGTCAGGATCAGCAAACAATGCCTTCATTTTTACTTATTTTTTAACTATGCCTTTAACTCTGAATATTCCTCTAAACAATATTGGATGATGTTATAATATATAGAAAGAACTATTGACCTTATTCTTTAATGCGGAAGTGTGCTCATTTTTGTAATTGTCTTAGAATTTCCGATTCAGTTGCCTATGGGAGAAATGACTAGGAATAAAAAACATCAGAAAATGGTCAAACTACTTGCTCTACAAACAAGTGTTTGCATGATTATACAGACAAAGTAGAATAAGATAATAAGAAAATATCAGTTTGCAACATTAAGCAGCAAAACGAGCTGTTATTAATGTATATAAATGAATGAGACCAGAAGTCTCGAGCCAAAATGATTCAAATGGCTGCGCCTGCTCGTTCGTGGAGAATAAGGTGAATAAATAATACTTGGAATATGTAATGTACTAATGGACATTTTCTAATAATTCTTCTTTTCTGGTCTGCACAAAAAAAAGTGCAAACAGCCATGAAACAACATCAGAATTAGCAAACAATGCCTTATTTATTTATTTTTGAACTATGCCTTTAATTGAATATTCCTTTAACATCATTGGATGATGTTCTGATCCTCCTGATGTGGTGTGTGTGAAAGCAGCATGTACTTACTTTGTGATGGCACGAGAGCTGTCAGGACTTAGAGAGTCATAAATGGCCACAAAGTCATTGAAACAGTCATCCTCGATGTGGAAGCTCTTGAACTTGATGATGATGGCGGAGCCTTTATTGGCGCGGATCTGCCACTGGCATCGGGAGTAAGCTGGGTATGACCTAGGGTTTCCTGGAGACGAGAACTCTTTGGCGGTGGCGTCGGCCGTGAGAGAGAAAAAGCAGTTTTCTGACAACAGAAAGAGGAAAGTTAGAAATATCGGATCTTTACTGTGTGTTGGTATCATGCTGGTAAATTTAAACCAGCTTAAGTATTCAACAAATGAGAACTTGTGTGTTTGCATATGCCTAGATGAGCAGCACACAACAGGTACAAAAAATGCACAATCTTTGTAATATAATTCATTTGCATTTTTAACCCTCACATCTGGGTCTGTTTTGATTGAAAAAAAAATGTATACACTTAGTTTTAAGTAATGGAATAAAAAGTTGTAAATGCTTTAAGATCCTAAAAATACACATTATTTTATTAATGATTTTGAAATTAAATTAAATGACATTTTTATTGTATTGTTAGAAATAAATGTGATTTTATTAGCTTCCCAATAGCAAATTAAAAACATTTAACACAAGTAAAATTCAGCTCATACTAGAGCTGGGCGATATGGCAAAAATGCAATCCCGATAATTCCTTTCTATATTAAACGATAACGATATCAATTTCGATATAAGTTTTTAAAAGCTTCCACTTAAAAAAAATAATAATATAAACAAACCAGTCATGATGACTGAAGATGGATACTGCTGGCAGGAAAGTGAACTGTTGGCGGGAAAGTGAAATGAGTGCACTAAACAATACTAGGTGATGCAGCATGACGTATTTTCAGCTGATAATTTCCAGCGGCCAGATTTCTGTTGTTGCTTATTTCTAATGTGTGATTGGTACTTAGGACCAAAATCCAGTAAAAATATCCAGCGATTATCATCATTATCAACATAAATTGTATCGTGATTCGATATGATATCGTTTATCAGCCCAGCCCTAGCTCATACTAATTCATGAAAAGTTGATAATCAGACATACAATATATATCAGTGTACAAATATGGGTAAAAATTATTTACATATTAAAGTAAACCAATTATAATATTATACATTTTATGTGTTACAGGTGAATTAGGTAAGCTAAAATTGGCCATAGTGTATGTGTGTGAATGAGTTTGTATGGATGTTTCCCAGTGATGAGTTGCAGCTGGAAGGGCATCCATTGCGTGAAACATATGCTGGATAAGTTGGCGGATCATTCCGATGTGGCGACCCCAGATTAATAAAGGGACTAAGCCGAAAAGAAAATGAATGAATTCAATTCAATTCAATTCTATTCAATTCTATTCAATTCTATTCTATTACACTATATTACATTATATTATAATATATTATATTTTATTATATTATATATTTATTCACGCCCACATCATTTAAAAAGACAAATATTTAACTCTCCATTGTGGTGAGCTGAGCTGACTCACTCTGCCATCTTTTTTAGTAATCTAATTTATGTATTTATGCAAAGAGAAATCTGAAGACAGCTCTTGTAATTGCTGTTCAGCAAGTAAAAAGATCTTTTGTGTCCATAAACTGCCTGAAGAAAGTGATATATGGCTTATTGGACAGGATGGAGGTCAGCAGATATGTACATCAAATGTAAAACGAGACTGTTGTTGTTTTTTCTTTCCCTTTCTGACATACAGCAATTCAAGAAAGGAATGGGAAGTCAATTTCTAAGTCAGGAACTGACATGGATCATAGAAATTGAACATTGTATTAAAAATTGTGTAATGTCCACAATCAAACAAAATGAACCCCATAATAAACTGTCTTAAATGATTGTGTTTCAGTTAATTATTACCATAATTTCTAAGAACTCTAACTTCACTTCTCATGACAGCAGCTCTATACAAACTCAAACCAGTTTCTATTCAAACATTATTATATGTAAATATACTTCTGGTTTTCTGAGGTGTGCTGTTAAATAGATGTTGGGTTGCTCTTTTTTATGTATTTTTCTCAATATAATCCTCATTTACTTATCCTAAAATGACTGCACTGTGAATCATTCCACTTGGGCTTT
The DNA here is from genome assembly GCA_903798205.1 of Danio tinwini. Lineage (NCBI taxonomy): Eukaryota > Metazoa > Chordata > Actinopteri > Cypriniformes > Danionidae > Danio > Danio tinwini. Next base: position 21,148,698 of record CAIGQZ010000379.1, read on the forward strand.
TTGGAAAAAAAAAACATTTATTCAAAAACTCCAAAAACACACTGTTTATAGATGGTTTTATGAAGCATTCAATTCGATCCCAAGTGGATGACACTAGTACAAGCAGGTGTAAATGAGCTCTAAAACGTTTTGAGTTTGTCTGTTTTGCTTGACAAAAATTGCATTAGTTCAGATTGTTTTTATTGTTTGTTTATATATAACCACAAATCATCAGCTTAGAGTTCTAAGGTTCTATCTGACAGTTTTGTTAAAACGGAGTTCTTGACATATTCTTATTAAATGACAACTTATTTACATTATGTGATGCTTTTTTAATAAATTGTTTAAATTTTAAGACTTTTTATTAAATAAAACATAAAAGGTTTTATCTACAAAGTCGAACTCTAGCTTAGCTCTATAAAGTTCTTTCTGTGAGCTAATCAGCATTTCGAATGCACGCACACAAGGACCAATCAGGATCATTTCTTGATAAGTATTGCTTCGATTAATGATCTGCCAGATAGAACCTTATAATTTCAAGTGGAAAATGACTTTTAAGAAAAAGAAGCTTCTATCTGCATTTGCCCTGATCTATTTACGCCAACTTGCAAATTTAAGAAAATTTTAATCATTTACATTTAGGGTGTACTCACACTAGGCTATTCAAACAGTGCCCATGCGCGCTTCCCAGTTGAATTGACAAGCGTGAGTGCTCCGAATCGGGCCCAGGCACAGTTCAGTTGGCCGGCCCTGGCCCGGTTGGAAGAGGTGTGCCTAAGCGCAGTTCAGTTTGGCTTTGGCACGGTATACTTGTAGTGTGAGTGTACAGCACGCCTGAGCCCAAAACTGAAGACACAATGTCATTTTTAAGGGACTGTTTCATATGGATTTATTAATAATTCTTACTTTTCCAATAAGCGCAAACTGTCAGAGTTTGTTAATGATTAACCCCCCTCCTGCACGTCAGCTGCATCTTCAGCAAACCTTCTAGCCTGTTTCACACCGCAAGAGTGAGCAGAGCATGAGCAGTGAGTGTTTTTTCAGCGTCCTTCTTAACAGATTAGAGCTTTCATACTGCACGTGAGGCGTGAGCGCCACTGAAGCAGCAGTGCTGCGATAGTTTAGGTGCTGGGTCTATTTTTGCCACTCTGCTCATGCTCAATTAAGGTGACAGTGCATAGATAATGACCAAAAAGACGTTGAATGACAATAAAATATAGCAATTTTACCCAATAAATGCTTCAATAAAATCCACAGAGTTTTATATATTCAATCAAATGAACTTAAATGATTAAAAACGGCAACAAATATGTATTTGGGCCCGAACTAAAAAAAACTAAATTTAAAACAATTTTAGTATTAGTTTTGCTTGAGTTGCACACTAGTTTGATCATGTATAAATACTATTATAACTAAATATTATTATACCTATAGGCCTACATCATCCTGACAATCAAAAACAAAATGATATTATATCACAGGCGATTGTCTTCTGACTGAGTGCACCTAAAAAGACATGAATGACACTCCTCAGAGCTTGAGAAGCATACAGTTCTTTAGGATCTATATAGTTTGTAAAATAAAGTGCACTTCGGCACGGTTTAAGGCAACTGTACCTAGTGTGAGCACACCCTTAGAGTACATATAGGCCCAATCTCAATTCTACCCCTTACCCCTTCCCCTCGTTTTGTGCATTCACGTTAAGGGGTGTCCCAATTCTCTTTAGCTTGAAGGCGTAGGGCTAAGGGGAAGGGCTAGATAGTCCTTAAAAAGGAGATTTTTCAGGACCACACTCAAAACCAAGCGGTAAGAAAATTTCCCAGAATATGGAAGTAAGTAGTAAGAAGATGCACAAATTAGTATTTTTTGTAATTATTACAAATTTTTACAACAAACAAGCACATGTTTTATACATTCATATTTTATACATTCATAACTGTGTTCATGTTTTACCATCATGCTTTAAAAAAAACCCAAAAAAACGCTAAAATAAAAACGGCTAAATTTAGCTATCTATAATCTATAATATGAACTCTTGTACAGCAGTCCCACAACATTCTGTCACTCGATGACACTCGAATACCCTGTCCGAAAAGTCTAGTGGCTGGGATTTACCTTTTTACAGTGTCTGATATAATGTTAATGTTGTTTTTGTGTGTTTAGATGAATACGGCTATGGTTTAAATTCACAGTACAGTTACAAACTTATTGCCACATTATACATCGTTACGATAACATGATATCATTGCCTTCGGTGATTTCCTGAACATAAACACAAAAAAATAACACAACTGGAATAACTACAGCAATCGTGGATTTCATATGAAGCAAGAGATCACGATGACATATGATGACGTGTGCAGGTGCTGTAGTGGTGTCCCATTTCTTAGGGGTAAATGTTGAAGCCCTTCCCCTTCACACTCTTATTCAAGGGCCAAGGGGAAAAGGTAGAATTGGGATTGGGCCTTAGTGTCTCTGTCATGTTAATGTATGAAAGAGAGCTGTTACACACAAACTGTTTGCTATATGGAATGCAAAAACTTTGAAGCTCAATATCTTAAGGCGACGACCTTTGGTAGATGACACAAAAGACCACTTTAACTCACGCTTTTGTACCTTTAGTTCAGAACTTTAAAACAATCTGTACTGTATGCAAATACATATTAACCCTAAAGCCACAATGAAAAATCTCCATGCATTTGCAGTTTAATTTGGATAATTTTAGACATTAGTAGAAGCGTGCTGTTGGTTTGCTCTCTGTGTTTGAAAAACAGGTTTTTGAGATCCCTGTGCTGTTGTGCTCAGCAAGGTAAGTGGAAGGGAATGCGAGCGCGAGATGGAGGCGGGCAGGCATTTTTCAGTGAGTGACAGGAGAGAGCATGGCAACCCAGGTGGAAAATTACAGTGCAGCGGTGACTGAAATGGGACACACTTTACTCACTAGAGTTGGGGTCCCTGGCCATCCGAGGGTCTGTGGCTGCAGAGAGAGAGAGAAAAAAAAGAGAAAATGATGCATGCTGTACTTTTTTTCTGTCCTCTTTCCTTCCATTTTCTACAGGCCTGTCAGACATTCTGTTCCTCCTCCTCCAGCACTCACCTTGGCTCAGACGTTCACAAATAGCGGTCTCTCACCTCACTACAGCGACACGAGTCTCCGTACAGAGATATCATTTTAAACAGGGCACTGAGGTGTCACTCAGGCCTGCAGCTCTCGTGGATTCAATGCAAATAGGGACTGGAGAAGGACAGACAGTAACAGTTTTTTTTCCTCCCAGAAACAAAGAATTACACTGTTGCATTGAGACTCACAATTGAGAGAAATCTCTCATTATTTAGAAGGTTATTAAAAAGCAACAGTGCTCCTTAAGGGGTCGTTTCATGCATTTTTTATCATTGTGTTTTCACTGAAGTTCATTTATATACACATTACGTTTTGCTTCAGAAACACTCTTAAATGAAGTTCTCTCAATATAATCGTCATTTACTCATCCTAAAACGACTGCACTGTGACTACGAGGAGCAAATATGCTCTCTCTTTATAACCGGCAATCGTACTTGGGCTTATTGGGAAAACATTTATGCAAAAACTCCAAAAAACACACTGTTTATAGATGGTTTTAAGAAGCAATTTAGTCAATTCGATCCCAAGTGGACGACACCAGTACATACAGGTGTAAATGAGCTCTAAAACATTTTGAGTTTGTCTATTTTGCTTGACAAAAATTGCAATAGTTTGGATTGCTTTCATTGTTTGTTTATATATATCCACACATTTGGTTAGACTGGCACAAAAAAAAAACACTTTAATTCTGTTTACGAACATAATACATGATCACTATGGGATGTGTTAAGAGAAAATGAACTAATATGAGTTATTATTAAAGTACTAGCCTTCACTTTGCTGTACAAAAGCAAACTTATTATGATTTCAATTATTGCATGCTTTTTAATTGCTTGCTTTACCACTTGTTCATAAGCCGCAAAACATGGGGTTGTTAATTCAGTGGTACTCAAGCGAAAGTGATGTAAGAGTGTTAGGATATAGGAGGGAAATGACTCAAAATCTAAACATAATTAGTTTCAAGAAGGATGCATGTTAATAAGAGGTCTAAACAAGACCTCATACATAACATTTGCTAGTTTCATTTACAAGTTTTCAGCTGCACTGTAAAACCCAAAGACTTAAGGTAACTCAAACCATTTGAGGAAACCGATTGCAACAAACCATTTAAGTTCAAAAACTAACACTAATGAGTACTGTGAACATAGTTAATTTCAGTAAACAAAGCAATTTGAGTACAGTAAAATCCAATAAATGAAGAGAACTTAAACCAACTTGAGTACTGTAAAACCCAATAAGTTAAGGCGAATCAAACCATTTAAGGAAGCCGATTGCTACAAACCATTTGTTAAAAAACTAATCTATACAAGTACTGTGAACTCTCTCCATTTAAGTTGAAGTAATGAGGTATTTAATTAACTCATCCCCTTCAACACTGAGTTCAAAACTTTTTTTCAAATAACCTTCAGTAAATTGAGTTAACTACACTCATTTCATTTGATAAAGTTGACTGTTGGATTTTACAGTGTGAAAACAACAATAAAGGCATTAAACATTAATGTCATTTTCACAACAATTCATATTATTATGATTATTGGCAGATTATCAATTAAAGAACACTCGCTTATTGTGTTTCCTTGCACTATACTGATATGTACGGTGGCCGAGAGAACTTAACGTGCTGCAATTTAAGAAAACACATGCAACTACAAAAAACACCAGCAAACTAAGAAAAGATCTTCATTCATTTGACAGCACACAAGCTGCAAATTCTCACAATGCATATACATAATAAAACATGCTGCATTTTCACACAATGCAAACAAATTAATAAAACGCGATGCATTTTCACAGCACTAACAATTTACAAAAACCCGCTGCATTTTCTCACAACACTTTCAAACAGCACTGAACACAACGGAAATGTTTCAAGGGAACCCAAAATCATGACTGACTATTAGAGCCTGGTTTCTCTTGGGTTTTTTTTCCCCCTTCACTTCATCAATTGGTGAAGTTTTATTTTTCCTCGCCACTGGCTTGCTCGGATCGGGATTTGTGGAGCTGCGCTTTAGTGGATTTGCTCTTCAGTGTTTGAACTTTCAGTAGTGAAATTTAAATCTCATTGAACTGAACTAAACTAAATTGAACTTCAACTCTGAAAACTGGACTTTACTAGAACTAAATTAAGCTGCTTTGACACAATCTACATTGTAAAACATTATATAAATAAACATGAATTGAATTGACTATTGCTCAGTGAAGTTGTAGGTGATCTTTAAAAGCTGAGTTTGTGTTTATTTTAACATCCTAATTCCCTTGTCTTTGATCATTTATTAGCCTAAATAACCATAACCTAAATAGCCGGGTCCGTCCCATTTTAGGGGTCTCCTTGAAACATTTGTATTGTGTTCCGCGCTATTTAAAAGTGTTGTGAGTAAATGCAGTGCATTTTCATAAAATGTTTGTGTTGTTAAAAAAATGCAGTGCGTTTTATTAATAGTTTGCATTGTGTAAAAACACAGTGCGTTTAAAAAAAATGTGTTTGCGTTGTGAGGATTTGCAGCACGTCTGCTGTCAAATGGATGAAGACCTTCTGTTAATTTGCTGGAGTTTTTTGTAATTGCACATGTTTTCTTAAATTGCAGCATGTTAAGCTCTCTTGGCCACCATAGATATGCCCTTAAAACACTGTTACTATGATGTGGAATTCATTTCATTTATTTAAACTTTATTTAATGCATAGAGTATTTAGTATTATGAAATAATGCATTCAACATGGCATTTCATATCTTACTCACTAAAAATGAAAATGCCAAATGTAAAAATAAAAAAGCCAAAGTTGAGCTGCAGTATATGCCAGTGCCTTTAGCTTTGTGGATACTACACTGACATATAGCACAACTCCGGCCTTTCTTAGCAAAATGCAAAAATGGGAAAATATAAAAAGAAAAACTGCATGGTTGCAAATACTGTTTTTTTTTTTTGTTTTTTTTTACATCACACTTTTTATTGGCTAATTCTATCATCTTAGATTTAGGGTTTAGTAGTGTACTGGTGATATGTTACTTTAAAAGTGCAATAAAGCACTAGTAGTGCCACTCAATGGCCACTTGATTTCCAAACTTCCGTAATAAAGTGAGAGGAAAAAATATTCAACATGTCATCTTTTTTCCTGTTAATAATATTTCTAAAGGAGCTGTTGACGTGGAATTGAACTGGATTTTGGTAAAAACCCAAACAATACTAAATCAAAAATAAAACAAAACCAATCTGAATTTTTTTTATGTTTGATAACAATGGAATGACACAAGGAGAAAGTCCTGAACTACTGAAATGTATTTAATACTTTTTATAAAAGGCTTTTTGGGTGATGGCAGCTTAAAGACGCCACATGCATCAAAGTCATATGCATTGCTCAGGTGTGCTCAGCCTTCAACAGAGTTTAAAAATCTTGATAATTCTGTGGGTCTTGTCTATTAAATCTGATCTTTATTTTGCATTTTCTATTGGGTTCAAGTCAGGTGATTAACTGGGTCATTCTACAGCTTGATTTTCTTTCTCTGAAAGTATTTTAGAGATTCCTTGGCTGTGCTTTGGATCATTGACTTGTTGAAATGTCCACCCTGGTTTCATGTTTATCATCTTTTTGGACTGAAGCAGTTAATATTCATTTACAATGATGAAGGGCAGAGGGTTGCTAAATAACTACTGAGAGATTTTAGCTGCTGTCTGGGCTTTTAATGCCTTTCTACACCTCCCTTTCTTCATGTGTTCAATACGTTTTCCCCTTTGTCATTTTATTTTATTACAGATAACTTAATTTGTAAACTAATTAGATTTGTTCCCTTTCCATATATGTATTTCTACGGTTGTTACCAATATCTGGTAAAAAATTTCAAGTCAAAAGTACTTTTAGAAATATTTTTTTCTGAGAAAAAAAAAGGTAGTTTTGAAAACTTATTTCCCCCACTGTATGTGCATTAACCAACATAAAACATTGCCAAGGTAATGTTTACCTATTCAGGAGAAAAAAACAAACATGATTTTTCACACAACTCACTGAATGTTTCACTTCAAAACTGCAGTGAAACATGCAAGAAGCAACAGAACATAATCTGTATGTAAAAATGTAGTCACTGGTATGTGTTATTCATGAGCATTACTTGAAGCAGTGATGTCGGTGGCAGTTACTGCGACGTTCCCAACACGTCTGCCCTCCTGCCGGATGCTCCTCCGAAGAGCCTCAACAACACGCTCCTCTGACAGCTGTGGGACCATCTCCTGGTCCATTTCAGGAACATCAAACTGAGACCAATGATACGCGATGGTTCCTTCACTGCAGATGCAAGATGTTGTACAAGTATACATATTATTAAAAGCAAAATAATAATAATAATATTTTTTTTGGTTCTTGTTTAAGGACAACTAGGCTTTGCATTGCACTGATGGAGTGGATTTTCTGACGGATGTCCACTCCAGGATGGAGTAACACATATAATTTCTTATGTTTTTATTATTATTAATAAAGTTAAGTGTTTAAGGGCCTAGATTGCATGTCATCCCCTTTTTTTTAGAGTGAAACTGCAATAATGTCTGTGATTGCTTTTTCTGTGTGCCAAATGATTTGTTTCCTCAGGATCTACCAAGCCAGGTTAGAGGTCATAGAGACCTCTTGAGTGGACCTGGACTCTTGAGCGATTAGAAACCACTGCTTGCAGAGATATTTGCCCTTTTACGTAAAGTAAGTAAATTTCTTTATATGTAAGCTGCCAGTTTGGATGTTGATTGTACTAGTTTTAAACCAAGTTTGATAGTTGCTGTTGCCTTTCTATTAGCTTGAACCAGTCTGGCCATTCTCCTCTGACCTCTGGCATCAACAAGGCATGTGCGTCCACAGAACTGCCGCTCACTGGAAATTTTCTCTTTTTCGGACCATTCTCTGTAAACCCTAGAGATGGTTGTGCGTGAAAATCCTAGTAGATCAGCGGTTTCTGAAATACTCAGACCAGCTTCATTTAAAGTGACTTAAATCAGCTTTCTTCCCCCATTCTGATGCTTGGTTTGAACTGCAGCAGATCATCTTGACCATGTCTACATGGCTAAATGCATTGAGTTGCTGCCATTTGATTGGTTGGTTAAAAATTTGCATTAACAAGCAATTGGACATGTGTACCTAATAAAGTGGCCGCTGAGTGAAATTACTTGTCTGACAGGGACTTTTGTTCTATTCATTTGTGGATCGGTATTACAGGTCTGGGGTCAGTCTATTTGTGTTTTAATCAATCAGGTTAAAACATCTGTATGTATGACAGTTAATGACATTATGTGAAAATATAATTGTTGTTGATTTGTGATTGTAAGCAGAGCAGCCTATGAACTCTACAAGAGTGTTGAAGCTGTCTACTGATGAAACTGCAACTCCGGCTCTTTTTCATCTGACAGACTGGTCATTTTTTGGGATAAAACGGTGGTTTTCCTACAGCACTAAGGCATTGGTTATCAAACATTTTACACCAAGTACCACCTCAGAAAGAATTTGTCTCTCCAACCTAATGACCAGAATCGGAATACAGTAGCGTAGTAAGCCTAATTAATCAGCTTCAGCTCTGCACAGCTCAAAAACAAGTCAGATTTATTCATAAGAATAATGTTTGTTGTTGTCAGCCACTATAAACATTATAAATACATTAACCGGCCATTTTATTAGGTACACCTGTCCTACTGCTCGTTAATGCAAATTTGTAATCAGCCAAACAAATGGCAGCTACTCAATGCATTTAGGCATGTAGACATAGTCAAGACGCTCTGCTGCAGTTTAAACAGAGCAACAGTAACTCAAATAACCACTCATTACAACCGAGGTATGCAGAAGAGCATCGCTGAACGCACAACACTTCGAATCTTGAGGCAGATGGACTACAGCAGCAGAAGACCACACCGGGTGCCACTCCTGTCAGCTAAAAACAGGAAACTGAGGCTACAATTCACACAGGCTCACCGAAATTGGACAATAGAAGAATGGAAAAAAATGTTGGTCTGTAAGTCTCGATTTCTGCTGCGACACTCAGATAGTAGGGTTTGGTGTTAACAACATGAAAGCATGTATCCATCCTGCCTTGTATCAGTGGTTCAGGCTGGTGGTGTTGGTGGAATGGTGTGGGAAATATTTTCTTGGCACACTTTGGGCCCATTAGTACCAATTTAAGCATTGTGTCAACGCCACAGCCTACCTGAGTATTGTTGCTGATCATGTCCATTCCTTTATAACCACAGTGTACCCATTTTCTAATGGCTACTTTCAGCAGAATAATGCCCCAGGTCATAAAGCGTGAATTATCTCAGTCTGGTTTCTTGAACATGACAATGAGTTCACTGTACTCAAATGGCCTCCACAGTCACCATAACTCAATCCAGTAGAGCACCTTTGGGATGTGGTGGAGCGGAAGATTCACATCATGGATCTGCAGCCGACAAATCTGCAGCAACTGCGTGATGCTATCATGTCAATATGGACCAAAATCTCTGAGGAATATTTCCAGTACCTTGTTGAATCTATGCCACGAAGGATTAAGGCAGTTCTAAAGGCAAAAGGAGGTCCAACCAGGTACTAGTGATTATACCTAATAAAGTGGCCGGTGAGTGTAGTTTGAACATTAACACTTTATTGTGCTGACATTTAAATGAAAATGTGCTTTGAAAAGTTAATTAAAAAATGGTTCTGTTCCTAAAGAGCAATAAATAAAATGCTGTACTTAAAGGTAAAGTATTAACATATAGTAGCGTGTTCTAGCTGGTTTCTCACTGACCCAAATCGAAAAAGAGCCCATTTTCTGTGATATTCGGATTCAATGTAATAGATTTTTGCTCTGTTTTACGGTCGCTAAACCCCGAGCATGAGCAATTGTAATGGCTGAACTGGAAATTAATAATTTGTATTCTATTAGGGTGATTTTTTTTCTTAACCCAGATTCTGTGAGACTTGTAATTCATCTCTATCAGCAGAACCACTAAGCATTGGAATCAAGACATAAGGAATGATCTATCCTTTAATTTAAAAACTATTAGATTCAGAGAGCTTGCTATAAATGTGGCTTTGTCTAGATCAGGGCTCTTTAGCTCAGACCTACCTGAAGGCGGTGATCACAGACTTGGTGTAGTATTTGGAAAGTATAGGATCTCTGGTAAATGTATCGTTCATCTGAAAAAGAAATTAAAAACAAGCATTTTTACCTTGATTATTGTAAAATGACAGGAAGCATGAGTGCAACACTGAACATTTTTTTTAAGCTCAGCTCAGCTTTATACAACTGTTTTTCATAACACGGCAAGAAGAATTATGTATATTAGTTTAGTTGGAAGTATAAAAATCATATAATATGAGTTCAATTACATTTCATTTTACATAATGATCTTTTTCTAATTTATATATAATTGAAGACAAAAATATAGTAATTATGGTTAATAACTAGTAAAATAGTGTGTACTGTCAACATGACAAAGATAAAAGGAATTAGTTATTAGAACTATTAAGTTATAAAATATATTGAAAAAAATCTTCTTATATATATATATATTTGTCTATAT
>CAIGQZ010000379.1:21192361-21202470 GCA_903798205.1 Danio tinwini
TTTTTTTTTTTTTAAGAGAGTAACCTGTAAAAGACTAACCGGAAGAATCGTTTGACTGAACTACAAGTCACTGAATCAAACACGCCCCGCCACTCTAATTTCACAATAATCTATACTCTCACAGGTGACAATGTGAGAAAAAAAACATAAGTAAAATGAAAATATGAGAAAAAATTTACAAAAACCACACTTCACAATTCATATATTGGCTTATACAGCTTTAAATTAATATATATATTCAAGTTATGTGGTCTAAATTTGCTCAGAGAGCTCGACAGACCTGACCTGGTCAAAGTTTTAACATTAGAAACAATAAAGTTGAAAAACTGAGGAACAATCCTACATTTCAATCAAGCTGCAAATACGAAAAGCACTTAGCCTACCTGTGCATACGCGGCGGAACTCATGTTTCTTCAGGACTAGTTCTGCGCCCCAAAGGCACCAAGCAGAAGAGCGCGCGTCGGATGTTCGGATCAGTTTATCCAATCTTTTCTCCCTTGACAGTTTGAATGTAATAATACAGTTCTAAAAGTTCTGTGTGGAACTTTCAGAGTTGCATAAAGTGAATTCCGCTGTGTCCTCTCATCTCCTTCACCTGAGGGCTTAGAGTGACGCGATAGTTTCGTTGGGTTTGACAAACAACTTCCGTACATAACCACACACACAGGCGTTTTTAGATTCCGAGCTTGGTGACACAAGTGTCAACAGTGGGCAGTAGTTGTTTTTGTTTTTTTTTTGGGTGGGAGAGATTTATTGGAATTGTTAGTTAAACATATACATGTTTGTAAACAAATTGTATTTAAATAAATATGGGAAATAAAAGAATGAACTGCGTTCTCAGTGCATAGGGTATTTGTTTAGGCAGGAGCAAGTTGTCAAACGTGACTTCTCTACCAAATGGTTGACCATATTTTGAATGTTTTTAAGGATGACAGTTTTTAATTATGCTTTACACACACAACTGTTGTTGGTTTACAAAAAAACATCAAACATAATCCTGTTGCACAACTACACTTGATTTGGGTTTTATTGTAAAAAAACAAAAAATAAGAAACCATGTTAAATGAGAATCTGAAATATCTGATGGCATACTTCAAGAAATAAGATGATTTAGTATTTTAATAAGTTTTATTTTGAATATTTAAAAAAAATTAATTGGTCTTACACTTCATATATTTAGATTTTTATAGTATTAATAATATAATAGTATATATATATATATATATTAATTACAGCACTTTTACCATAAACCGACATATTATCAACCATTTGGTAGAGGTTGATATTTTAGAAATTATGGTATGCATTGAAAAAAATGCATTGAGTGTGTTAACTAGCAACATTAGGAGTTACGAAATGCAATCAAAAAAATAATAAAAATCTTGGTGGGACAGTTAATATTTCTTTGGAAATCTTCTATTTTTCTGTCTTATGAAGTGTCAAATTGTTTACATTTTTATGTCTTCTGTAAGCCAGGTGGGTCCCCAATTATTAATATTTTTTACTTTTATAAAACTAAACTAGGCCAAATTATAATCATTATAAAACCTTTAAACAAAACAAATACACATACCTAATATATAAATAAACAACAAACAGACATAAACACACGCTGTATATAAATTGTTGTTGTTATTATTATTTTATTTATTCACTTATTTATTTTCTTTTTAGCTTAGTCCCTTTATTAATATGGGGTCACCACAGCAGAGCAAACCGCTAACTTATCCAGCATGTTTTACACAGCGGGTGCTCTTTCAGCTGCAACCCAACACTGGGAAACATTACATACAGTACATATGGCCAATTTAGCTTATTCAATTCACCTATAGCGCATATCTTTGGACTGTAGGGGAAACCTGAGTACCTGGAGGAAACCCATGTTAACACAGGGAGAATATACAAACTCTGCATTGCCCCATTTTATTTATGTTTTCCTGAAATTATAGTTGTCAGAATGACAAATGTTTTTTTTTTTTTGTCAGGGTTATTTAAAGTTATAACATTGTTATTGTGTTGTTTCAAAAAACAAAGGTCTGAAAATATTTGTTACCTGTCTTGTTATTTATGAAAGAAAAAGTTTGCCCAAATTGCATATTGTAAACATTTATCTTGATTTCCCTCTAGCGGCTCAAACTGGAAACTACAACATGAGCAATAAGTGACGCTGTAATAACAAGGTAGTGCAAATTGTAAAAATCTATGTAAATAAAAAAAATGAAAAAGCACTCAGAGTCTTTTAGGCCAGGTGAATAAAACTAAGCGAACTTTAGAAGGTATTTCATCTTCCCATATTTCGCCTAGTCTCTTCCCTCACAGGCGTCCCCAATGCATTTCTACATTCCTCCAGCAGATAGCGCCGTTCTCCAGCAAAAGGACGCCCGGCTCCTGCGCAGCCTGAGCGGAGGAGGGTTTGGTTTTCCTCCGCCGGAGCCGCAGCCGATTGTCAGTTCACTGAGATCTGCAGACGCAGGAGATATCGCAACATTGCGCGATCACAGCAGCTCGTATCCCGTAGCAGAGCACTTCATCCCCTTTGCTTGTTTCTTTCGGAGATAATCCAGTAGTTTAAAACAGACATCCAAAGAAAGCAGCAAAAAATCAAACACTAAGAAGAGAAGGAAGAAGAATGGGGCAGAAAACGCCATTAATATTGATGACTTTATTGTCTTGTTTCGTCTGGAGAGATGAGGTAGGATCCGAATGCGGATAACACAGTCGTGTCAATTATTTGTTATGCACTTCTTTCAGAATAACCTTGGGTTAATTATTGTTTTTCCCCCTCACATTACTATACTGATATTTACTTGCAGCCGAATTTAAAATAAAAATTAAAAGAAAATCTTTGAATATACAAATTAGAGTTCTGGGGTCAGACATATTATTAATGATATTTATTATGGTGGCTAGTATGAATATATATGTGTGTGTTTGTGTGTGTGTTTTGTGTATATGCATTTGCAAATGTGTGTGTGTGAGTGAGTGAGAGAGAGAGAGAAAGAGAGAGAGAGAATCAATTGGGACCTTGGCCTGATAAATGGAAAGATAAATTAGCTGAACATATTTATTTCTTTGGGTGGGGCACAGCTTTTTCATTACTGAATGGCTGTTCCTTAGCATAAAAAATATCACTGAGTAATCTATTAGATTTAGTATGTATTACATGCTTGCACTGAAAAGGAAATTGCTGTCTTTCACAGATTGTGGACTGCAGATGTCCGATATGCAACTTAATGAGTTTCCATGCATCTTAGATTTCCAAATAATCTGTTTGATTACAATTTTAATCACTATTTTGCAGCTACAGAAGAATGGTTGTTTGTTCTGAAGGGAAAAAATGCAATGTAGCAGGTTAAATGTGACATTTTAGGGTTAGTCAAAGCTGACATTAAGCAGCACAGATATTAACAGCAGACAGCGACTGGAGCTTGATGCCTGAATGATGCGTGGAGTTTGTTGATTCAGTGCTATTAGATATGCTGCAGCCTCTGCGGCCTGCAGTGCTGACGAAGCCTGCCGTATCTTCAGGCCCAGGATGGAAAAATTGATATTTCATGCCTGACATCCCACACTTTTTTTGTTTTTCAGGTGGGGTTTGCATAATGATAAGGTGGTTTTATTGCATGATGAAGTGATTTTAAATTTAGAAAGGGTCGTAAATCTTTTATGGATAGAATAATGGGGCAGATTATTACATTATATAAACAGTTTATATAATATGATGCTAGATACAGATGTTGGGAAGAGTGTTTCTCAGGAAGAGGATTGTGTCTGACAGGGTATCAGCGCTGTAAATCCCTTTCAGTTCTTGTGAACAAATCAGGGTGCGATCAACAGAACACGTATCTGTCAATCCCTCATTCGCATCCAAAGGGATTTGTGTTGCCACAGTTTTGCGATGGAAAGATGTTCTAGCTGGTGACATCGGGGCGATTCAGATGGAGCTTAACATTGCTAACATTTTAGCATTGATCCCTCAGTCAATAAGAAATAAACAGTTATACTTTGTTTGATTGCAGTGAAGCTGTGTATGATAAGAAGACATTTATTCCCACTGGCATTGCTTTTTTAAATAGGATTTTTTAAAAGTGTATTTATGTTTTGCTGTTGTGTGTGAGCCTATGTCTAAAGACAATTTTCTACAGCATTTATTAACACGATCAGAATTCCCAGTTTTTTTCTGGATTAGCTGGATTGGTTCTTTATGGTTTTGAGTAAAATAATAATATGTATTATTCTATAAAGCTCTGATTACATTTCTTTCAGAAAATGTTGGTCAGAATAACAAATGTGTTTAATTTTTTTAAAGTACTGATTTCTTTACACTTCTGTAGCTAAAACATTGGTATTGTTTTGCCTAAATATTAATCAATTTATGTCTTTTATGACAAGAGAGCTCTAAATCACAATAATTCTACTTACAATTGGGAACAAATGCCATCAGTAGTTTACAGGGGGATCATAAATCTAAAATTTCTCATTACTCAAGCACATAAATAGAGTTTTCTATTTCTCTCTTCATTTTTTTTTCCAGAATGAAGTTAAATTACTCATAATTTAATACATTCACGGATATGTTAACTCAACCGTATTGTAAAATAGAACAGAAAAGACACTTTTCCCTTGGTCTATTCAGTTTATTTGTTCCAGTTATTGTCACAATACAATCACTGCAATAGGTATCATAAATAAACAGTACTACATTACAGCATCTATTAATGTAGGTAGAAAATTCTTTTCGGTTTTCTTCAGTTTTTCTGGATTTACTGGATATGTTCTGTAAAGGTTTGAGTAAAATATTAATATGTTTTATTGTATAAAGCTCTGATTTCTTTCAGAAAAAGCTGGTCAGAAGAACAAATGTGTTTCTTTGTTGTGATTGAAAATCAGGCTCTTTTTTTAAGTACTGATTTCTTTACTGTTCTGAAGTTGAAACATTGGCATTGTGTTGTCTAAAAAGTAATAAATGAATGTATTGTATGCAAAAAAAAACCTTCAAATAACAATAATTCTACTTAAAATTGAGAAGAAATGCCATCAGTAGTTTACAGGGGGATAATAAATCTAAAATTTCTCATTACTCAAGAACATAAATACAGAGTTTTCAATTGCTCTCTTAATTGTTTTTATATAAATGAAGATAAATTACTCATAATTTAATACATTCACTGATATTTTAACACAACCTTATTGTAAAATAGAACAGAAAAGACACTTTTCCCCTCTTCTATTCTGTTTATTTGTTTATTTGTTCCAGTTATTGTCACAATACAATCAATGCAATAGTTATAAATAAACAGTACTACATTACAGCATCTATTAATGTAGGTTGAAAATTCTATTTTTTTCTGGATTAACCAGATTTGTTAAAAGGCAAAATGTTCATATTTGTTTTAATCTATAAATGTCTAAATTACATTCTTCCATATAGTTATTTTTTCTTTCTTTTTTTCCAGAAAATAACAATTGGCCTTCAACAACAAATGTTCACCTTTGTTGTGATTTGAAAGTCAGGCTTTTCCTAAAAAGTACTGATGTCTTTACTCTTCTGATTTACAAATATTGGCATTGTGTTAGCCATGGGCCGGTATAAGATTATGACGGTATGATAACCTTGGATAAAAAGCCTTGGATGGTTTTATGGTTTCACGGTATTGTGCTCTAAAATATATTCTTTTAAAATGTTTATTTACTATTAAAAATGGCATCTTCGGATATCATTTCTGCTGGAGATAATGTTGTCCTAAAAAAGAAGTAAATAAAAAACCTTACACATACCTTAGGAATGGTATAGCAGAATATTTTGGCAGTTTTAAAACCTTTGCTTTTCCAAACTCAAAATCATCCCATGCCTGTTGTCTAAATAACTAATTAATGTATTTTATGCAAAAAAAAGTGACAAAATCTTTATTCAAATTTAGGGAAAAAATGCCATTATTATAGTTTACAAAAGAAAAAAATAAACAAAAAATGATGCATTACTCAAGCACACAGAAATATATAGTAATTTAATATAAATTGTCTCTTCATTTTATCTGTATCTATATAAATACTAAGATAAATAAATTTGGTTAAACTACTGCAATGCATTCACTAATCTGTTAGTACAACATTATTTAAAATGCTGAGAAAATGTTCCTATATTCCATGTATCTGTTTATCCAATTATTGATGCAGCATAACCAATAACCAATAATCAATCAGCTCTGAAGCAGCCCTGCGGTTAACATTAATCCCCTTCATGAAGTCCCATCTATTCCGCCAGCATGCAATCAGTCTGATTGAGGTCAATGTAATTAATCTGAACTGAGCGTAGCTAATAAATCTGCCAACATCTTTAAAATGTTAACAACTTGATATTGTGTCTTAGCATAAAAATCTGTTACTCAACCTTAATGCATTTGAACCCAGAGTATGGTTTCCTCATTCTAAAGCAAACTGGGTGGCTTTCTAGTTTAGAAAACCTGTATTTTTGAGTCATAAACGAAAGCACTTTAGTGTAAACGCTATCAGCAGCTTGGAAGAAAGCAATATGCGGAAAAGAGGCAGGGGAGGGAGGGAGAAATGGGCTGATTTCCACTGTCCCCCTCCTGCTGTCTGAATGCGTCAGCACTCACCTCTAGCTGCCGGTCCACAGATGCTGCCGCCGGGCCTCATGGGAAATGAATAACCGAGCGTTCTAGGGTGTGTCTAGTAAACCCACTGTCACCTGCAACATACAGTGACCCAGCGTGCCTGCGATGCTTAGATAAGACGGGGTTGTGATGTCTGTGGCGAGGAAATCAAAGTTTATTGGCGTCTGCGAGGGAATACCCTGTCTTTGTTCATGTTTATTACAGAAGTGCCTTTAGCCGTGCCTGTGCACTTGTAGGAAAATATTAAACGGAGAAGATCTGGGATGACGTATATGTGCAGACTACATACCGGAGAAGGCTTTTTTTTGTGGCCTTAAAAATGGATGCATTTCTTTTTGTTCTGACCTTCATTTGTCTTCTCTGCATGCAGATCTGCATTAAAATAGGTTAAACATGAACTGTGGTACGTCTGTGAATTTGGGTTCTTGTTTAAGGACTTCCGATTAATTTGCATATGGTAAAAAGACTCAGGCCCGTAGCCAGTTCGAAAAACCCATTCCTCACTGACGAAGGTCCAGAATATTTTGGTCCAGAAAATTTATCCTATTTTGACTGCTATGCCATAATAAACAGTGAAAATAAGACATCGAAAAAGGCTTTAACACCAAGTGGAATCCCCTGTTGGCTGTTGCTTCGGTGTGACTTCAGCTAATCAGTTTTAGCCAATGCAAACAATTATTTTACATGAGTCCAACATTCAGCCGTGCAAGATAACATACAATCTGATGTAATTGAAGTCATCTTTCGCTACTGTATTGTTTTTAAATAGAGGAAACATTTTACTTTTTCACATTTTCAAGTAACTTCTGTTCTATATCTTGGAGCTTATTCTTGAAACAAAAAATTACCAATAAAAAGTGGTGTGAAGCACCAAAAGCGGCCCATATTAAAATTCATCTGAATACAATTTGGCTATTGTAGTTATCCATGAATTTTTAAATGTTTACAAGAGAGGCTGTAATGATTGTGAAGCTCTATATTATTATTATTATTATTATTATTATTATTATTATTATTATTATTATTATTATTATTATGTTTTAATTGTTTATTATTTAATAGGCAAATTCTGACAGCTGAATGTGCTGGCCAGTTTGTTATTTGCCTAATAAATGACAGTTTTAATTTAAAACTTTAACAGATTCCTATTTTTTTCTAATGATATATGATGTAACACATTTGTATTTATATAAAATAAATATTTATTCATTCATTCATTTTCTTGTCGGCTTAGTCCCTTTATTAATCTGGGGTCGCCACAGCGGAATGAACCGCCAACTTATCCAGCACGATTTTACGCAGCGGATGCCCTTCCAGCCGCAACCCATCTCTGGGAAACATCCACACACTCATTCACACTCATACACCACGGGCAATTTAGCTTACCCAATTCACCTGTACCGCATGTCTTTGGACTGTGGGGGAAACCGGAGCACCCGGAGGAAACCCACGCGAACGCAGGGAGAACATGCAAACTCCACACAGAAACGCCAACTGACCCAGCCCAGCCAAGGTTGAACCGGCGACCCAGCGACGTTCTTGCTGTGAGGCGACAGCACTACCTACTGCGCCACTGCGTCGCCCAATATTTATTCATATTTAAAAAAAAATGTCTAAATCTTAAGGAAATGTATTTGGTACATTAAAAAATGGGTGGTTCATTCCTCTGTGGCGACCCCGGATTAATAAAGGGACTAAGCCGAAAAGAAGATGAATGAATGAATGACATCAAAAAATGTGGTTATACAGACCATCCAATAAGCTAATTCAGCTAAAAAATTGTGCTTAAAATGTCATTAAAAGGTATTTAAATCTCAACATTAAATAGAAAATGATAAATATAACTATAAATATAAACATAAGCTACACCTTTTGAGAAAATTGCTGGCATTGGGCCTGTGACTAGCAATAATAAATGTCAATAGCACAAAAAAAAAACGTATTTAAGATAAACTGAAACAACACAATTCTCGAGTTTTTTGGACAGCTTAATTGTTTTATGTTCAATCAACTTACATTTGCAAAAATGAATGTTAACTTCCTTCATGTTGTCTCAACTCAAATCGATTGTGTGGAACCCAGCATTTTTTACAGTGAGCTTCTTGCTCTACAAGCGTGTGTGTTTTTTGGCTATACATGAGAATAAAAATGACATGAGGAAATACCAGTTTGCAACATCGAGCAGCTTAATGAGCTGTTTTTACAGATAAAAATCAATGCAAGTGAAGTCTGGAACCAATTAGTACCCAATGGCTTCACTCTTAACTGTTATGCACTCAAAATATATATATTTTTGCTGCTTGTTCAAACTACTTATTTAAAATGAGCTGAAACATCTCAATTATTCAGATTTTTTGGGGGGGACAACTTTAGTTTTATGTTCAATCACCTTAAATGTGTTAACTTAATGGATTTGTGTTAGGACAACATGAATGAATTGTGTGGCATTTTTTACAGTTTCTTAAAGAATAAGACCAATAGCATCTAAATTTCTGAAAATACAATCGTATGTACACGTCATCTCAGCATTATTTAGAATTTTCAGTAAATTCAGTTACAAAATATATATCATAAAGTATATTTTTCATCATCAAGTATCATTAAATATTTTTTTTTGTTTCATAGATTTAGTGTTCATTGTGTAAATGTACATTCATTCATTCATTCATTCATTTTCTTTTCCGCTTAGTCCCTTTATTAAATCCGGGGTTGCTACAGCGGAATGAACCGGCAACTCATCCAGCACGTTTTTACACAGCGGATGCCCTTCCAGCCACGACCCATCTCTGGGAAACATCCACACACTCTCATTCACACACATACATACACTACAGACAATTTTTAGCCTTCCCAATTAACCTGTACTGCATGTTTTTGGACTGTGGCGGAAACCGGAGCACCGGGAGGAAACCCAAACAAACGCAGGGAGAACATGCAAACTCTACACAGAAATGCCAACTGACCCAGCCGAGGCTCGAACCAGCGACCTTCTTGCTGTGAGGCGACAGCAATTAAATGTACATTCCATTGAAAAAAAAAAAAGACAGGGTGGGGCTACTATGAGCAGCTCCTTCCCTTTTACAGCCAATAGTGTTTGTGTCTTTGCTTGATGTTCATATTTCATAAAAATATATAATAAACATTCATTCATTAATTTTATTTTCGGCTTAGTCCTTTTATTATCCTGGGGTCGCCACAGCGGAATGAACCGCCAACTTATCCAGCATATTTTACGCAGCGGATGCCCTTCCAGCCGCAACCCATCACTGGGAAACATCCACACTCATTCACACATACACTGCGGTCAATTTTAGCATACCCAATTCACTTGTACCACATGTCTTTGGACTGTGAGGGAAACCGGAGCACTCGGAGAATGTGCTACCCACTGTGCCACCGCATTGCCTAGAATCTGTCTGTCTGTCTGTCTGTCTGTCTGTCTGTCTGTCTGTCTGTCTGTCTGTCTGTCTGTCT
>CAIGQZ010000379.1:21227219-21237346 GCA_903798205.1 Danio tinwini
ATTTGAAAGTTTTTTCAGTTTACCATAAGGTTTCATTAGTTAATGTGCTTACTAACAATAACTAAGCATAAACAATAATTGTGTAGCATTTATTAATCATACACTGTGAAACCCAAAAAGGTAACTCAAACCATTTGAGGAAACCGATTGCAACAAACCATTCAAGTTCAAAAACGAATCCTAATGAGTACTGTCAACTTAATCCGGTTAAGTTGAAGTAATGAGGTATATTTAATTAACTCATTACCTTCAACACTGAGTTCAAAACTCTTTTTAAATTAGTAGAATTAACCTTCAGTCAATTTTAAGTTAAGTACACTCATTTGATAAAGTTGACTGTTGGGTTTTACAGTGTAATTCAACATGAACTAAATAATACATGAACTAACAATGAACAACTTTATTGGGTAACACTTTAGGTCACAATTCACAGTATTAACACACCATTAACTAACACTACTAGCTTAATAAACTACTAATTAGCTGTTTTTTAATAGTTAATGAGGTAGAAGTTGGGTTTAGGTATTGGGAAGGATTAGGGATGCAGAATAAGATCATACTTTATTAGCCTTATTCTCTGCATACCAGCGGGCACAGCCATTTGAATCTTTTTAGCTGGAGACTTCCAGTCTCATTCACTTCTATTCATTTTTAGATGTTAAAAACAGCTTGTTCTGCTGCTTGATGTTGCAAACTGATATTTTCTTATTGTATGAGTTAGCTTTGTCTGTATAATCCTGCAAACACTTGTTTGAAGAGCAAGTGGTTTGACTGTTTTCTGCAATTTACTACTACTAGTCATTTCTCCCATAGGGAGCTGAATCGGAGGTTCTAAATCAATGGCAAAAATGAGCGCACTTCCGTATTGAAGAATAAGGTCAATAACATCTAATGAACAGTTAATATCTTAATAGTAGGTAGTTAACAAGCCAGAAGTTAATAGTCTGAATTGTGACCTAAACTAAAGTGTTACCCTTTATTTTTATTAACTACCATGGACTAATACTGTAATAAATGTATTGTTCATCATTTGTTCATGTTAGTAAATGCATTAACTAACATTAACTTATACAACCTTACTGTAAAGTGTTACCGTTTTATACTTAATGAGATATGTGTTGTTTTTAAAAGTTTGTATTAAATAAATGTGATTTAGATTACAATATCTCTCTCTTCCTCTATCACTCTCTCTCCTCGAACCATTGCGCAGCAGCATTACGGTCTATCTTGACTTGTTCATCACTTTAAAAATGTTTGCTTTTCACAGCAGCGATTCATTTCTTCTTTTGTGCTCTATCTATTTGCTGCAATCTTTCATTCGGTGTGTTTTTTTTTCTCGACAATCTTTTACCGGCGGCATATTTCGCACTGGCAGGATGTCTCAAGGACACAGCAAGAAAATGCCATTTGTAAACACTTGCCACTGTGAGCCGAGATGAGTTCTGTCGCTATCAAAATGTTTCACGAGCGCAGATAATTGAATGAATTGTTGAACTGTGCTTCTCTATTCAGCAAAGATTACAGGGTGTTTTTCACTTTTGCAGAAACGAGGAAAAGTATTAGACCTTCAGGGCTTGGACTGAAGAATAGCTTATTGTGTGTGTATATATACAGTTTACAGATGCTTTTTTGTTCAATCTGACATGCTTCTTTCTGGAACCATTAGTGCAAAATGGTGTAATGCAGATAATGAACAATGGCTGAATCCTCTAACCAGGTACAGAATAGTAGACGTTAGACTAGTTTTCTCATCACGAACAAACCTGCTTTGTTCATGTTAGTTTATGCGTTACAAAAGAGAATTATCAACATAGGCTTATTACATAGCCCTATATACATTTCTGGAGATCTTGAATGACAGTGCATCCGGAAAGTATTTATAGCGCTTCACTTTTTCCACATTTTTTTATGTTACAGCCTTATTCCAAAATTGATTTAATTCATTTTTTCCTCAAAATTCTTTGATGTTTTGAAATTGTTACAAATTTATTACAAATAAAAAACCTGAAAAATCACATGTACATAAGTATTCACAGCCTTTGCCGTGAAGCTCTAAACTGAGCTCAGGTACATTCTGTTTCCACTGATCATTCTTGAGATGTTTCAGCAGCTTAATTGAAGTTCACCTGTGGTCAATTCAGTTGATTGGACATGATTTGAAAAGGCATACACCTGTCAATATAAGGTGTCAGGGTTGAAAGTGCATGTCAAAGCAAAAACCAAGCATGAAGACAAAGGAATTGTCTGTAGACCTTCGAGACAGGATTGTCTTGAGGCAAACTGCATTGGGAAGGTTACAGAAAAATTTCTGAAAGTTCCAATGAGCACAGTGGCCTCCATCATCCGTAAGTGGAAGATGTTTGGAACCACCAGAAGTCTTCCTAGAGCTGACCGGCCATCTAAGCTGAGTGATTGGGGGAGAAGGGCCTTAGTCAGGGTGGTGATCAATAACCCGATGGTCACTCTGTCTGAGTTCCAGCATTCTTCTGTGGAGAGAGGAGAACCTTACAGAAGGACAACCATCTGTGCAGCAATCCACCAATCAGGCCTGTATGGAAGAGTGGCCAGGAGGCAGCCACTCCCTGCCTGGAATTTGCCAAAAGGCATCTAAAGGGGTCTCAGACCATAAGAAAGTAAATTCTCTGGTCTGATATGACTAAAGTTGAACTCTTTGGAGTGAATACCAGGCGTTACATTTGGAGAAAACCAGGCACCATTCATCACCCGGCTAATACCATCCCTACAGTGAAGCATGGTGGTGGCAGCATCATGCTATGGGGATGTTTTTCAGCAGCAACTGGAAGACTAGTCAGGATAGAGGGAAAGATGAATGCAGCAATGTACAGAGACATCCTGAATGAAAACCTGCTTCAGAGTGCTCTTGACCTCAGACTAGGGCGACGGTTCATCTTCCAGCAGGACAATGACCCAAAGCACACCTTCAAAATTTCAATAAAGTGGCTTTACAGCAACTCTGTGAATATCATTGAGTGGCCCAGCCAGAGACCAGACCAAAATCCTATTGAACAGTAAAGATCTGAAAATGGCTGTACACTGCCACTTTCCCCCCAACCTGATAGTGCTTGAAAGGTACTGCAAAGAGGAATGGGCAAAAATTCCCAAAGACAGGTGTGCCAAGCTTGTGGCATCATATTCAAAAAGGCTTAAGGATGTAATACGCACTCTTTCACACAAACACTCATACACTACAGCCAATTTAGTTTATTCAAATTACCTATAGCACATGTCTTTGGACTGTGGAGGAAACCAAAGCACCCGGAGAAAACCCTCGCCAACACTAGGAGAACATGCAAACTCCACACAGAAATGCCAACTTGCCCAGCCGGGACTCCAACCAGTGACCTTCTTGCTGTGAGGTGACAGTGCTAACCACATATCCACTGTGTTGCCGGTGCAAGTATACTGCAACCTTTTCTGCTAATAATCATACCTCAGATTTATTGCTATGAATAAAACAATTCTTAACAGTTTTACCTTTTGTTAATAATAACAGCAAATCTCTGCACCTTAAATATCTTTCACGGGCAAATTTAACACAAAACAGTGTTAGGTTTTACAATATGAGGGCTGAGTCTTTGCATTAATACTAATGCTAACACCACTGCTAAATCCCTGCTAATAGCAGCAATTACACTTTGCAATTTGAGACATGAGTAATATGGCTCGCTAATGGTCTGTGATGAATATTTCTATGAATATTAAAGGCTTCTGTGGTAGGGAGGATGAAGCGGATCATGTATATTTCACATGTAAAGACACTCTCAGAGAAAGCAGAGGTTGTTTGACACAATCTATGGAACTTAATAGGCCAGTTGTCATTTTTTGCCTCGAAGAATCCACCGGTTGTGTCCTTCATTACCTGGGAAACGAAGGACGCATTTGGAGGCTGCATTTGAAGGAGCCTTCAATTTTTTTCAAAATGAGACAGCCTTCGTCGCGCCGCAATGACGCAGCGCACTTCGAATGCATCCTTCGGAGGATGCAGCCTCTAAATTGAAACACAGCTATAGACTCATTCCCTGTTTGGTGAAAAAATAAGCTGCAAGATGCTAATTCCATGCATCAGACACAATGAAGTATTTAGAGATGCTGGGATTCGGAGTGAAATGCACTGGGCCCATTTAGACCCCAGAAATCGTTGGACATTATCTGATTTGGTTTAATTATGTCATGAGCCATTGTATTGGGGCGGCATCAGTCACATGTAAATGTGTGCCTGAGCGTCTTAAGTGGCAGCTGTGTAGCGTTCAAACAAACAATATCAATGGCTCTAATGCGCCATGCTCATTTAGCGGTTCTTTTGGGCTATATTTTTGACCTACTGAATATAAAGCAGCCAGGAAAGCATATTTCAGTTCAATTATGGAAAGCAGAGAGAGAGAGAGAGAGAGAGAGAGAGAGAGAGAGAGAGAGATGGAGTGGCTCATTTGGAAGCCTGCAGGGAACCAGTTGCTACGGTAACAGGGAAGGTAGCCAGCTCCGTTGGGAGATGTTGCCACAGCAACCAGCCTCAGTGGCCAAGTGATGCTGCCGAAGCAGAGCGTGAGGTGAAGTATGGGGGAAGGAGTGGCAAAAAATACTCGCGTAAGTGTTTGATGTGAGTAAGAGCGATGGGGGAAGTGCGGCCTGGTGACGAGATCAGATGAAAGAGCTGATAAAATATGTGTTATCGCACGTGCCGCCATCCAGGGAAAGCTTAATTGGACCTCGTGGAAATTTCCACAACAAAGTGAGCCAAGGTAAATGCGGAAAAGCAAGGAAGGGAAACCTAGTTCTTCGCTCCTCTGGGGAGAGCGAGATCATGTGAGCCACAGACTTTGACAAGTTCCCCATAACCTAACAACTCCAAATGACACATGCCGTGTCCCAATTCGCATGCTACCCGTCCTAAATAGTATTCGGAAAAAGAAGTAGTGTGTCCCAAATCATAATATGTTGAAATGAAAGTGACCCGGATAGTGTACTATTTCTGGTAGAAATTCGATGTGGAGGTCAATGCATACTCTAGTGGCTAATATTGCCCACTATAGATATTTACATTAGATGTCGCCTACGCTATTGTTGTCTATTGGAAGGAATGTGTCAATAGAGCCGCCATTTTAGTACAGGATAGCACTCCTTTAAAATGACTGTGGGACCAAGGTGCAGTGGAGGACTGGTCATCCAGAGCCATAGATATATAAACAAATATACATATATCTATGATCGGGAGTTTTCACTGGTCAGTATGAAATATTTGTTTAATTTACATCAGTTTTCTATATCGATGGATGAGTGATCGCACGGTCATTGCTGACAAAGAGCATGTGTTTGTGTGCATGGAAATGTATTATCCTCCCTCCCTGTTACATCTAATCTATGTCCTGAAACACACCCCCTCTCCTGCTTTCCCGTCTAATGCTAATGGAGGGAGCGATTAATTTGTGAATGAATATCTGTTATGAACGACTCGTTCATTTAGCCGACAATAATACACGTTTCTGGCACCGCAGGATCTTGTTGTCATATTTCATTTACATTGTTTCCTTATTTTATTCAACAAAATTAGCATAAGCCTAGTGTTTACTGCAAGTTAGTGCTACTTTGCCGTATGGTGAATGCAGTAAGTGACTGTATTATCATCAGTAACGTTACTTGTTGAGCACAAAAGTTCATAACATACAAAAACGTAAATAATTAAATGTAAAAAAAACGTAAAAAACTAAATCATACCTATGAAATGTTCTGCCTTTGTGCTTGGTTTTCTTTGTTTGTTACTGCACCCGTACACAGCGCAAAAGTCCAACATTTTCACATTGGCTTTAGTCTTGACTAAGTGCGATTGAATGACATTTGTCCTGGGAGCACTGTACAAATGTGGTGGCGCTATTGACGCATGCTCAGGGTCGGTGTACGATATCTAATGTATATATCTATAATTGCCCACAATATATTGGATGTGGATTTCATTAGAACTACAAACGTAGGTAAAAAGTGTTTATAAACTACAAACATGGCAGACATGCAAGACTGATGGTTCAGTGGAGAGGCTTTGGTAAAGATATGCGAATGTCAATTAATATGTAACCTATACTGGAAAATATTTAAATATAATTTTCTGTGTTATATTTATTCTGCAACAGCAATGTAAACTCCTATAAAGATGTTTTGGGTCATTAACTTCTGAACGCATAATTATGCAAACATCTTAGGAGACTTTACATGAAAGACTTGTGAATAGCAGATTAAAATGCTGCTGCTTCTTCAATACACTCAAAAAATGGCGTCTGCTGTTTGTTTAAATTAATTATTTAAAATGAGTTTAAACAACCCAATTCTTGAGTTTTTTTTGGGGGGAGCACCTAATTGCGGTGCAATCCACTTAAATTCATTCATTCATTCATTTTCTTTTCAGCTTAGTCTCTTTATTTATCTGGGGACACCACAGCGGAATGAACCACCAATGTATCCAGCACGTTTTACGCAGTGGATGCCTTTCCAGCTGCACTGAGAAGTCCACTTAAGTTGTCAGATCTAACAAGTTAACTTAATTTCTTCATGTTGTCCCAACACAAATTGATTGTGTGGAAACCAGCATTGTTTACAGTGTACGGTAGAATATTTCTAATACAGTATATAGGAACAATTACATTTTTTTGCTTGTTCAAACTACTTAATTAAAATGAGCTGAAACAACACAATTCTTGAGATTTCATTGGGACAACTTAATTTTTTTATGTTCAATTCAACGCAATCTCACAGCAATTCGTAACTTTTTCATTTAGTGGCTAATTCGTATGAATTTGTATGATCTAATTCGTACAAATTAGAACAATTTGCTCATCACCCAATGACGGTTAGGGTTAGGTGCCACACCTCCTTTTTAAAATCTTACAGTTTCGTATGAGTTCGTACGAATTAGCCACTAAACTGACAAAAAGTAAAATACTTACGTTTCCTCATGAGATCAAGCTGGTTCAATTTACATGAATTTGTTAAAAGTGTTAAGTTACCTTAATCGATGTGTTAGGTCAACATGAATGAATTATGAGGAACCCTGCATTTTTAACAGTGTATGAAAGAAATGCGAATGATGTGTTGAGATGATTGACAGAGCACATAACTAAGCAACATATTGGTCACTTAATGAAGACGTATTATGTCCCAAAGCTAGCGTACTCTTATGTTGCACACTCAATGGTATGTACTTTTTCTTCACACAAAAAAACACATACTTTTAGGACATAGTATAAGTAGGCGAAGTAGGATGCAGTAATAATCTTAGCAGCTCAAAATAGTGAGAACCTTGTCAATTTACTGGTATTTGCGCCATATTTCAATGTCCAATATGTACAGTATATACATATATATTGTTTGATTTATATTGTTTGATTACAAGTCAAAATCTAGAAAGATTATTTACCGTTTGGTTCCTTTAAAAAGTACCCATGGGTTTTTATGTACATAGTGTTTACATTTATGAGTAAACTAATGTCTTTTATAAAAAGGTAAACTGCACACACTCACACCCCAAGAGTGTTGCATATTTACTTAATACAAATCATTCACTCAATTGATTTTTCTTTCTGCTTAGTCCTTGATTGGGGTCGCCACAGCAAAATGAACCGCCAACTATTCCATCATATATTTTACGCAAAGGATGCCCTTCCAGCTGCAACCCAGTACTGGAAAACACCCATACACTCTCACATTCACAGACACACTCATACACTACGGTCTATTTTGGTTACCCAATTCACCTATAGCACATGCTTTCGAACTGTGATGGAAGCCGGAGCAACACGGGAAGAACATGTAAAATCCACACAGAAATGCCAACTGACCCAGCTGGGCCTTGAACCAGTGGTGAGGTGACAGTAATAATCACTGAGCCACCATGCCGCTCTACTTAATACAAATGTTTAATAAAATAAACATATTGTATAACATACAGTATAGATGTGGTATACACTTTATACCACACCACACGAAAACCTCAAAAACTTAACGCAATCCTGAGTGTGCCTCGCGCAGGTGAGTGGGCTTGACAAACCACCTGTTGAAACACTTTCTCTCCATATACACTAGACCCTTAACTTAAACCCCACTTTACAAGTACTCAATTAGAAAAACAATGTTTACTTGTGAATATACTACAAATCTTGTTGCACTACTTGTTTTAAACAACCTTAAATACCTAATTTGTACAATATCTTGCAGAATATTGTTCTGTCTTATGTAAAGGCACTTGTCTAATCTGTCTTAGGTTATGTATATAGTTTAAGCCATTAAAGTATATGCACAATTAGTAGTAAGTATAGTTAAATTAGCGCTCTGGTATCAGTTGTGTATTGGTTTAACAGCCAAGAAAGCTCTTGACTTTTGTGATCTAGAAAAGATCAGTTGTTTCTGATCTAGTTTACATTTGATTGTGTAAATTAAAGTATATCATCTACATGTGTTAACCACAGGCTTTATTTTAAACCTAATCATAAAACCTTTTTATTTATTTTGACATTAGGACTGCAACATTTGATTGCGTTAGTCATTCTTAAAAATAGATGTTGTGTCTGACCTCTGTAATTTGCACATTGGCAGTGGAAAGATACATTGGTGCTTTTAATTGCATGCAGCCTCTGACTAATTTTGCCCAATTTTGCTCTTGATTTGCATGAAATGAGACTAAATGTCAAGAATTGTACAAGTATGGTTGTTTGTTTGTGTATTTAATAAGATTTTCTTATGAAATGCGATGAGATTAAGAACAAATTGTGTGTTTAGCTTATGCTTCTTGGATTTACAGTGACGTGGGTTTTCTGAGTATGGGCCACATTCTTATGGGAGAGCTTCCTGACAAAAACATTCCAATCAGACATGTGAATTTGGGAATAAAATAGGGTTCAGTTTGGTTATAAAATATATTGCAATTGGTATCATGAACTATCAGTGTACTTTTACTAAATTTATTCATGTTAGTTAATGTTATTGTTACATGCTTCATAAATTTTTTCTAACTGAATACTGTTAGACTCCCCAGAAAGCTGAAATCTTGTCAAACTATATTCTTATCGCAGAAAAATAAAATATTGCAATAACAAATGTCATCAATATCGTGCAGCCACGCTATATGCAGTGTGTTTCTTGTCAGTTTTCTCTGGGCTGTTTTGTGCAATCTTGTATTTGTCCATGTAGCCCTTTTTTTATAATAACGCTCCAACCTGAAATCATCCAATAACAGACACCCACTGCAGTGTCTTCTTCGGTGCACCAAACACAAGTTCAAGTTCACGTTCACACCTACTGCAGTTGATCATCATCTGATCTACAACACACACACGTTCCTCATGCAAAAAAGATTCAGAGAGGACAGAAGCACCTCCCGCATGCAAACCCAACAGATGTGCTAAGTGTGGAGAAAAAAAAGAGAGCCAGAGTATGGGGCCAGATCAGTCTCAAAAATATGTTTACAAAATAAAATTCATACACAATTCACATTAGCAAAATTCAATTTGTAAATATGCAAATCTTTAAATCTAAATTTAAAACACAATTCAAAAATGTGCTAATTCAATTTAAGTGTTCAAAACACAATTGAAGAGTTCAGATGCAAAAACTTCTATGTCTGTATGTATGTATATCTGAAATTTTCTTTTAAAGTAGGCATTTTTTTCAGGCTACTGTCTATAGGTTTACTAATTTCATATTTATGGCAAATAATAGTTTATTTTCATTACCTTTAAATTAAAATAACTGAAACAAAACAAAAACATTGGAGGCTGAGAAAAATGTACATTTTAGACAAAAATTTCAGATGGCACTAAAAGGTTTTAGCATCTGAACTCTTCAATTCATAAATAAACTAATTCAATTTGTTAATTCAAAACACAATTCATAAACACACAAATCCAATTAATAAATTCCGAAAACAATTAATTAAAACATAAATCAAAATTGTAAATTCAAAACACAATTCATAAATACAATAAACACAATTCGTAAATAAAAAAAAAACAATTCGTAAATAAGCAAATCCAGTTTGTAGATTTCATAAACAATTCATAAATACTCAAATCCAATTCGTAAATTCAAAACACAATTCATAAATACAAGAAACACAATTCATAAAT
>CAIGQZ010000379.1:21237356-21248720 GCA_903798205.1 Danio tinwini
TAAATTCAAAACACAATTCATAAATACAAGAAACACAATTCATAAATTCAAAACACAATTCATAAATACAAGAAACACAATTCGTAAATTCAAAACACAATTCGTAAATTTACAAATTCAATTTGTAAATTTCAAAAACAATTCTTAAATACACAAATCCAATTCATAAATTACAAACACAATTCAAAAATACAATAAACACAATTCGTAAATTCAAGGCAGAGTTCATAAATAAGCAAATCTAATTTGTAAATTCCAAACACAATTCATAAATACACAAATCCAATTCGTAAAATCAAAACACAATTTGTAATTATGCAAATCTAATTCATAAATTCAAAACAGAATTCATACATGAACATCCTATTCATTTGGGGAATATGTATTATTTTTACTTGTGAATTCACAAACTATTTTAAATTTACATACAGTATAGAGGAATTACCAACCTATGTCACACGGGTTCCCGGCTGAAAAAAAATTACCAGTTGCAATAGCAAACATGTCGTGTAAGATGCCAAATTCGGCTAAAAAGGAGCTGAATGGAGTAAATACCTAATTAAAAATGCTTGACTCTGCAGTTCTCATTTTATATCAGGTAAGTTCACGCTATACTGAATCATACACATTACTCCTTTTTGATTGCAGCAATGATTTCAGCGAAAACATATGAATATGGTTAATTAAACTGCGGACACTAAATGCTTAAAATGAAATTTAAACATGTAAGTTCACATACCCTGTCGTACAGGTGCAGTTCCCTGTCAGAATGCAGTTGTTTTGCTTGTTGATGATTACCCAGGCCTTGTAAAGTTCCGTCTTCTTTCCTTGTCTTTGGCTAGGCAGAACCTCAGTTTTTAGCACTACATAGTTTTGAATCTGGTAATCAGGGAGCATTTTTTTCTTGCACATGACCACACAGAACAAAATTGTAGGCATCCAAAGACTTGTAGGCCTTTAACTTATCTCTTGTAAAAACACTTGGAGTTTCAGTGAGATTGTATATTTAGGGCTGGATGCTTGGTCATTTCGTCTTTTCCAATATCCATTGAGAGGGTGCTATCAAAAATGGATCTGTCAGACGAAGGCTGCTCACTTTAAAGTTAGTTTGCAGAGTAACTGTGCTTATCACTGAGTGACAAGCTGTTATAATACGCTGAAAGCATTATGTAAATAATAAATATAATATGTAATCAATATAACTTATTTCTAAGACAACAACAAACTCTGTGCCGCATCGGATGTCATTTCCTCACTGTAAATGCTAGCGCTCCTGGTTTTTTTCTGCAACCTTGCTGTGCGCACATTCTGAATGTTTACAAACTGGTAATTTGTCTATTGGATTTGTGTATTCATGATTTGTGTTTTGTATATGTGAATTGTGCTGCACATGTCTGAGCATGCATATGTTTGCAAATGTATTATTTTTAAGACTGATCTGGCTCCATACCACAGAGTGCAGAGGAGAAGAAATGAGGGCAAAATGAGGATGAACATGTCATGCATATGAGCACAAGATCTCAAGGAAAAACCCGACTGCGCAGAAACATTATTAGAGGCGTTTGAAAGGCCAGCGGGGACCATTCAGATGTTGCAGGACTGTATTCATTTTACACACGGCCAGCTGCTGCAGCAAAACAGCCTTGAAGAAAAAGAGCATGAATCACAATAAGCCCCCATGTGGATCGCACATTGTCCTTATGCAGGGGGGAGAAAAAGAAATGGAATAGAAAGAAACAGGGAACAGACATGCATGTTTTTCTTGTTTGTGTGTGTGGGGAGGTGTTGACATTTGCTGTCAGTGTACAGGTGCTTCTCTTTAGGGAAGCCTGAAGAGAATAGGCATAAACAAATTAGCGTTACTTCCACTTGTCCTCCAATCCATATGTGTGTGTTTGTGTTGGCTAAATTTCTCCAGGGTACTGTCAAATCCAATACAACCCACTGTAATTAAGAACATACTGTATTTGTAGATTTTTTTATCTGTGATATTTTGGCCCATTATAAAACTAAATTTGAGATCAATTCTGAGCCTTGCACTTTCATTTTAAAATACTATTCTCTTACTGCACAGTAACATTTTTATTATTAATATTGTTTCATTTTTATTTACCTTTATTTATTTATTTCATTCATTTTCCTTCAGCTTAGTCTCTTATTTATCAGAGGTTGTCACAGCGGAATGAATCGCCAACTATTCCAGCATATGTTTTACGCAGTGGATGCCCTTTCAAATGCAACCCAGTACTGAAACAACAACGGGAGAACCCGGAGGAAACCCACACCAACACGAGGAGAACATGCAAACTCCACACAGAAATGCCAACTGACCCTGCTGGGACTCGAACAGTTACCTTCTTGCTGTGAGGCGACAGTGCTAACCACTGAGCCACCGTGCCGCCCTAATTTATTTATTTGTTCAAATAAATTATAATTGGATTGTAAGTTACTTTGAACAATCGTAAGTCTTATATATGTTTTTTTTATTTTGCATTTATACACAGTTGTTGACAACAATTGGTCTTTTTTTTTCAAATATTTTCCCACTGATGTTGAACAGAGCAAATTTCGCACCTTTTTGTCTGGAGAAACTCTCTTACTGATTTCTCTTTTTTTTGTATGTTTTCCACACTTTAATATTTCAGATCATCAAACAAATTTAATATTAGTCAAAGATAACACTAGCAAACACATCATGTGGTTTTTAAATGAAGGTTTTTGTTATTAAGAGACAACAAACTCCAAAACTACATAATTCTGTTTGAAAAAGTGTTCCCCCTGTTAAATCATAACTTAGCACTGGTTTATTACACCTGAGTTCAATTTCTCTTGCCACACCCAGGCCTGATTACTGCCCCACCTGTTCACAATCAAGAAATCAGATTAATAGGACCTGTCCGACAAAGTAAAGTAGACCAAAAGATCCTCAAAAACTAGAAATCATGCTAAAGAAATGTGTCTAATTAACCTAGTTAAGCCTTTAAATTGCACTTTAGTATCTTGCAAAATAGTTAGTAAAAATTATGTAGTGCCATCATGACGATTAGCTATTGGACATTAGTTATTAAAACTATTATTTTTAAAAATGTGTTGGAAAAAACTCTAATAAACATTACTTATATTGTATACAGTATGTTATTTAGACATTAATTAATTTTCCTTCTGCTTAGTCCCTTTATTCATCAATGGTCGCCACAGCATACTGAACCGTCAACATATCCAGTATATGCAACCCAGTACTGGGAAACACCCATACACATTCACACACATACACTATGGCCAATTTAGTTCATCCCATTCAACTATAGCACATGTCTTTGGACTCTGAGGGAAACTGGAGCCAGAGTTATTTAGACATTTACTTATGTATTTATTTACTTGTTTGTATTAGTAATTTAATTGGATTTATGCATTTATTGTATATGTATTTTAGAAATACTATATACATCACATTGACATGCTAAACGCCTTGAGTTTTATAACTTCAGTTGCTCAAACAGTAAAGTTCAAGTTGCTCAAACTGAAGTTACACAAACCTTCTGAGGCAGAGAGACAATTTTATGGGGGTAAATGTTTGATTTCACAGATGAAGTCCATGTTTTTGGACTGAATGATTATTCAGGGGGATTAGAGATCAGGATATTCCCCAGACGCAGATAAAAGTAATTCATTTGATGACTGTTATTTTGCTCTGTTTCGCTTACCAAGCTGAATTTTACAAATTGCTCCTTAAACATGTGTATTAGATTCAGTGCACGCACCTGCCTTAAAAGAAATGGTAAAATAATAATCGTTATCCTTTTCAATCCAATTCTCATGGCATTCAATGATCAGCAATAATCTGCAAAAAAAAAAATAAATAAATAAAATAATATATATATATATATATATATATATACTAAACAGAATGTTTGAGCATTTTTATTTACAAATATGCTATTTCCTATGCTAATAAAACAGATTATGTTTTATTATTTATTATTGTACTTTCCTTCAGGTTATTCTCTGATTTATCAAGGGTAGCCACAGTGGAAATAACCACCAATTGTTTTTTATTTTATTTTTAATTTAATTTATTTTAATTTTTTCTGTTTTAATTTAACTTAATTTAATTTTAATATATTTAATTTTTACTTTACTTCAGCTTATTTCCTGATTTATCAGGGTTTGCTATAGCAGAAAGAACCACCAATTATTATTTAATTTTATTTTATTTTTAACATATATTTGGGGGCAGAAAATAGTAGGATTCTAAAAGTAAAATGATAAATGTACAAACGTGACCCTGGACCATGATCATCATCAACGATGTTAAGTTCTTATAGACCTTATCTTTACCAGACTCAGGCAAACTTTGCTTTCACTCCACCCCAAAGCTTCAGCTGGCCCGCTTTGGCCCAAGGTACCCGATCA
The DNA here is from genome assembly GCA_903798205.1 of Danio tinwini. Classification (NCBI taxonomy): domain Eukaryota; kingdom Metazoa; phylum Chordata; class Actinopteri; order Cypriniformes; family Danionidae; genus Danio; species Danio tinwini. Next base: position 21,241,770 of record CAIGQZ010000379.1, read on the forward strand.
GGCCCCAGAAGTGACTGTGAAAACGCGACTGGCCATGGCTTGCATGGGCACGCTCACTTTAGGCGCAAGAGTGGAAACACTACTCTTGACTACAGTCCACCTGGGTTTGATCTATGCATTTTAACTGTGACAAAGAAAGGGTTTTTTTTTTAAGTGACTGTCTAGTGAACACTGGAAAATATTAAAGGGGGAGTACTCCCAGGAACTGCTGTGTCCTCTTTGGTTCAATGAATCTACATTATTCTGGCAAATAATTTAAGTTATCAAGGGTCACCACAGTGGAAAGAACCACCAATTATTATTTTATTTATTTACTTGTTTATTAATTAATTAATTTTATTTTATTTACTTATTATTTTATTTAATTTAACTTTATTTTATTGCATTTTATTTTATTTCATTTTTATTTTATTTTTACTTTTCTTCAGCTTATTTCCTGATTTATCAGAGTTTGCCACAGCGGAAAGAACCACCAATTATTATTTTAATTTAATTTAATTTTTACTTTCCTTCGGTTTATTTCCTGATTCTTTAGGGTTTGCCACAGTGGAAAGAACCAGCTATTATTATTATTTTATTTTATTTTAACTTTCCTTCAGCTTATTTCCTGATTCATCAAGGTTTGCAACAAAGGAGATTTTATTTATTTATAAGACATATTTAGGGGCAGAAAATAGTCGGATTATAAAAGTAAAATGATAAATGTAGAAATGTGACCCTGGACCATGATTTTTTCATGAAAATCTGGACTCTGTTTCAGGTTAAAAAAATCTAAATTTGGAAAAAATAAATCACCTTTAAAGTTTAATTGCTAAAGTCCAATTGAAGTCTTTGGCGATGCTTGGCTATTATTAATCAGAAATTAAGTTGATGACACATTTACAGTAGAAAATGTCAATAACATACTAAATATAATGAATTATCATTCATATGTTTTTGCAGAAAATGTACAATTTTGCTTAATTATGGCATTTGTAACACTTGTTTGAAAGCAGAAAAAGCACAAATTAGTAGAAATGTAAGTGGAAAACGGAAAAAAGCACAAATATTTAAATTAAAAGCACGCATCAGCTTTGCTCATCAGCCGAATTGGATAAATCGCTCTTTAAACATGCACATTAGCCTTCAATGCACGCACCTGCCTGGAAAGAAATGGCAAAATATCATCTTTATCCTTTCAAATCCAATTCGCATGCCGCTCGCCGATCCGCAATAACCTGCAAAAAAGCGAGCGATTCCAAGCAGGATTAGTGATTTCACAGTGGTTTGAACGCCGCGTCTTGCTGGCAAGCTTTCAGATGGCAGACATGCTGATTTGTTTTGGCAGAAAACGCAGAACGAGTGAGATGCATTAAATGAGTATAAGAGGTGGATTGAAACATATGTGCGGCTGATAACTAACATCTCTCATCATATACAATTGAAGTCAGAACTATTAGTCCTCAATTATTACCTCAAAATTTTACCTAATTTTTGTTTAACAGAAAGAAGATTTTTTTCAACACTCATTACTAAGTTTTATTTTATCTTTGCCATGATAAACAGTACATAATATAATATATAATATATAAATATATATATATATATATATATAATATTATTATTATTATATATAATATTATATATATATAATATAAATAGTATAATATTTGACAGTACATAATACTTTACTCAATATTTTTCAAGATTCTTCTATACAGCTTAATGTGTCATTTAAAGGCTTAACTAGGTTAATTAGATTAATTAGGCAAGTCATTATACAACGTGGGTTTGTTCTGTAGACAATCGAAAAGAATATTGCTTAAGGGTGCTAATGATATTAACCTTAAAATGGTTTTAAAAAAATAAAAAACTACTTTTATTCTAGCCGAAATAAAACAAATAAGACTTTCTCCAGAAGAAAAAATATTATAGCATATACTCTGAAAAATTCGTCACTCTGTTAAATATAATTTGGGAAATATTTGAAAAAGAATAAACAATTCACAGGAGGGCGAATAATTCTGACTTCAACTGTATATCCTGTGTTGATTCCAGAAACCCTGAAGGAGTTTGTTTGTGGTGAGAACATGATCCAAACTAAATTAGACCCAACTACAAAAAGTTCTGCGCCTTTTTGGACTAATCTGCAGTAGTCTGATGCGCTGTGCATTATGAAATGTAAAGGAAAAATATTTGTTGACAGCGCTTTACCAACAATTTTAAACAGAGAGAGAGAGAGAGAGAGAGAGAAAGAGAGAGAGAGAGAGAGAGAGGGAAACACATTACCTGATGGATCATTGGTAATATTTCCGGAAGATGACCATATCGCAGTTTAGCTAAATTAATTCACGCCACCTCTTGAAGTGACTTGTGATGCGCTTTGGTCGTTTGCAATGCATTAAAACATTGTTTTCCAGCCGCAGCTCTACTTCATTCTCGAAATGTATAGTTTGTCTAAAGTGATGTATGCAGACTATATAGTATACTATGACCAGGTATACAATCAGCCAGCGCAGTCGTCCTTCCATAGTAAAAAGCACCATTTTGTGTCTGCCCGTTTGTTTACTTGCGGGAGTTCTGATGGCATTTTCCTGCATGTTATTTCAGACCAATCAAAAAGCAGTTTAGGAAATACATTCAATAACATCTGGCCAATGAGTGAGGTGGATTTTATCACTTCACTGCATTTTGGTTCTTTTCAACTGGTTCGGACAAAAGCAATCAGTCTGTGTTGTGAAAAGGACCCAAAAACGGTCTTGCCCTTGGTCTGGACCAAATGAACCGAACCACAGATGTGAAAGCACCCATAAAGACTGAAAGGAGTTTAAGTGAAGCAGTAACTCTATAACTTCAGCAGATAATGTCTGGGGAGATTATGTCATAGATTGGACTGGAAGACTTATATAAACACAACATGTTAAATTCATGCTGCTGAGCCTGACCTCCTCTGGGTTTGCATTACTTGTTGAAGCTAGAAAACATGGCAGGTTTTCTTGAGTCAGCAAACATTTCTATCATGCTGGTGTCTTTGATGGAAAACATTTTAAGTGACATATTATACATTTTTTTATTGTACAACTTGAATTTACCCAATTTTATACATAAAAATAAATTGTTGTTGGAAGGTCGTTGATTAGAGTCCTGGCTGGGCCAGTTGGCATTTCTGTGTGGAGTTTGTATGTTCTCCCAGTGTTTGTGTTTCTCTTGGTGCTCCGGTTTCTGCCACAGTCCAAAGACATGCAGTATAGGTGAATTGGATGAACTAACCCTGCTGAAAAAAACAGCATATGCTGGTAAGGTATGTTTTGATGCTGGTATGCTGGTCTAGCTGGTTTCAATGCTGGTTTCAATGCTGGTTTTGCTGGTCTTGATTCTGGTTTTGCTGGTCTCGATGCTGGTCTTGCTGGTTTCAGGGCTGGTCTCAATGCTGGTCTTGCTGGCCTGAGTTTTGGTCCTGACCAGCATTAAGACCAGCATTAAAACCAGTAAGACCAGCATCAAGACCAGCAAAACCAGCATTGAAACCAGCAAGACCAGCATCAAAACATACCTTCCCAGCATGTGCTGTTTTTTTCAGCAAGGAAATTGGCCATAATATATGTTATAAGTGTGTGTGTGTGTGTGTGTGTGTGTGTGTGTGTGTGTGTGTGTGTGAATTCGAGAGTGTATGGGTGTTTTTCCCAGTACTGGGTTGCGGCTGCAAGGCCATCCGCTATGTAAAACATATGCCAGAATAGTTGGCGGTTCATTCCGATGTGGTGACCCCTGATAAATAAGCCAAAGGGAAATGAATGAACAATTGAATGAATGGTCTAGATTTGCATGCAAGGGCAATGAACTTCTTTACTTTACTTTACTTTACTTTACTTTACTTACCTCCCTAAAACACAAACGTCACACCTCCTTTGATGTTGTGTTGGTTATTTTAGATTACTTTATACACAATAGTGACCAGTTAAAAACAACACATTCAATTCAAATATTTTTAACATCTGGTTACAATTGTGACCATTAACAAATTTTTAACTCTTTTAGACTTACAAGCAGAAAGTATAGAAACAGTCATGTGATATTGAAACAAATAATCTATTTTTATCATTTAAATATTTGGGGAATTTCTTTCCCAAGCCAACAACAACACATTAGGAGCTTCCAGAAATAAGAAAATGAGACACTGTTATGATAAAATGAGTTAACGCAGTTCCAGTGCAGTCTCAATGCATTATGCAAACATTACTTTTTCATATTAAAATGTTTGCAATTAACTTGACAAAATGTCAGAACGTTTGTGCAATAATTTTGTTGTATTCTTTTTTAGCAAACAATTATATTTATCTCACACATTAACTTAAAATAAATTACATTTAGTTTGTTACAATTTCTGCAGTGTGAATAATTAGTTTATATATATACATATTTACAATTTTTTGATGAAATATAAAGAGCGAGCAACTTCCGTTATGTTTAAGCAATGGTTATAGGGGGTTTCTCTGCCTACGTCTGGTGTGATGAAGTTCAGTGATTCATTCCAGCATATTAACCAAGTGTGGGAGGGATAGGATTTAAATAGGGTATAATTAGTTTTTATATTTTATATGCTCTTTTGGGTCTGGTTATGCTATATTAGAACATATATTATGTTCTGTTCTGTTTAAATTTTTAACACAAAATAATGACTATATGCATATTTGACTTTACTTAAGAAAATGTATTTCAGAGTAACAACTGCATATTAAAAAACTATTTAAGGATGACGGTGCAGCCTACAAATACTACTTAATTGTCATTTAAAATCTTTATCCTATTTTTCAGACCTCTGGGTTATTACCAATTTGTCAAGTTTGAATTTGGTAATACTTATTACTTATTTGTATGTCCACTTTTAAAAATACAGGTCAGAACAGAGGTTATTCCAGCCTGATCTCTTGAGGAAACTTAACTAATCTTCGTTTTGTCAGTTTAGTGGCTAATTTGTATGAGTTCAGTCGTACGAAAATGTATGATTTTAAAAATGAGCCGTGGCACCCAACCCCACCCCTTTTTTCCTATAAATGGCCAAAAAGCAAACTTGATTGAGAGCTGTGGGCCGAATACCAAACTATATATATTAAATTTGCCATGGGTAACTTTCTCATTTGTTGGTAAAATGTTAAAATAACTAGAAAATGTTGCTTTAAAACATATTGACCAATGCAGTATCATTTTTAACATTTTATAATAAACTTATTACAGTAAAATCCCATTTAGAACACAAGTTCAAAGCTGAATACACTGGTCAAGCTTACTTTGATTTGCTCACAGATGTCTTGTGCATCTGTCAGGTGACATGATTTACATTTTAAAAGTTTGATTCATTTACAGTATTTATTTGAATCATTTGGAAATGATGATCACTATGAAAGGTATTGACCCCAACCACCTCCCCATCATTCTCCCTCTCTTTTTATATGGGATGCCGAGCCAAATTAAAAGATTACCATGGGCCAACTTTGACCCGCGGGCCCTACTTTGGGCATCTCTGCACTAAATCAAAAAGTTACAAATTGTGTTGATTATTCTGAATGTTGATGAAGCATTACTTCACCCATATTTTGACATTTGAAAACATTAAGCACTTTCATGCTTTCTATGTATATAGAACTGCCTTTTCATTATTTTAATTCATAAATTTAAATTCAATTACTCATTTATCAACATCCAGACAGAATGCAAATTATTGCTATTAGTGACAATTGGTGTTCGAGTAGGTTTTAAATCACAATATTTTCTGCATTAACATAAATAACCCCTTAATGCTTCAATTTATGAGGTATGTGATTTAGATTACATATAATACACATTAAAATGAGGGAGGCATGGTGGCTCAGTGGTTAACACTGTTGCCTCACAGCAAGAAGGTCGCTGGTTTCAGTCCTGGCTAGGCCAGTGTTTGCGTGGGTTTCCTCAGGGTGCTCTGGTTTCCCCCACAGTCCAAAGACATGCGGTATACTGTAGGTCACTGAAATAAATTCAATTGGCCATAGTGTATGAATACATGTGTTAATGTGAGAGTGTATGGATGTTTCCCAGTACTAGGTTGGGGCTGGAAGGGCATCCGCTGCGTAAAACATATGTTGGAATAGTTTGCGGTTCATTCCGCTGTGGTGACCCCTTATAAATAGCCGGACTAAGCCGGACTAAGCGGAAGATGAATGATATTAAAATGGCCACAAAAAATCCCATAAACCACAGACTCTAGCAACCGCATAGCAAAAACCACTCCGAACATCATGACAGCCAGTATTGCGCAGGTGTTTTCTTCCCAAGAATGTCAAAATCTAGTTCTGACTGTCAGTTCTTCTGTCATTTTGAGGTCATAAAGTCCCAGTTATGATTTCACACAGTTCCCATCAGAATCTCGCCTTTGTTCTGTGCTTTTTTTGGGCCGCGCCAGACTTTGCAGTGCAAGTGACGCGTGATTAGTACTTTTTTTTTTTTGAGAGCTAGCAGGACATTGTGTGTTCCTCAGAAAGACCCCGAGTGTCTCATGAAGAACCGTTCCCCAATCTGAATAGAAGTAATTGAATTTAGAAGATGAAAAAGCCTCTTTGTCTGTTAAAAAAGATTGCTCGATGTAGTCCTTGATGTTTCGCAATTAAGCTATAAAAAGAAAGCAGCCCACTTTCAAGGGGGAATGGACAAAAAGCTTTAATGACGGCGAGGAACAGAACAGCGGGTGACGGCAACAAAGGAAAAATGGAGTTTGACAGGAGATTGTTGAAAGTGGAATGTTTAGTCATACATCGCTCTCTGAGTCAGACACATTTATCAGACCAATACACTGCGGCTCCATGCACAAAACACAACATTTTGGCTGCAGGTCGTGAGGATTGTTTGTACAGTGACTTATTATATTGGCACCCTTTTTTGTAGGGCTGTGTGATATTGGAAAAATCTGACATTGCGATATTTTGTTTTGCTGCGATATAC
>CAIGQZ010000379.1:21263522-21275751 GCA_903798205.1 Danio tinwini
ACACACACACACACACACACACACACACACACACACACACTTTTACTGCCGGGCGGTTCTGATGGATTAAAAGTAGGTAGACTTGTTAAAAGGTGACACATGATGTACAGGCTCGCTTTACCCAGAAGCCCCGCACGATTGCATCATCAGGCATGATGTCATCCTGCATCCAGCAACGAGTGTGGAATATTTAATGACAGAGCAGGACAGTGTTATTGAATGAGCTATATTTCATATGTTGCTGCAAACAGCTGGAACACAGTCTCAGGGGAAGCTGGATTCAATATGGGGTGATTTGTGTTTGCTGGTCGATATAGTTTCCTAATATTTCTATATAAAAAGCATTTCTGGTGCTTTTCTGTGTCATTTATTAGTAGGTGTTATTACAAATGAACAAAACCGTTCATCTTAAAAAGCAAAATAAAATAAAAATTTTCATATCAAAAGGTAGTACACTTGTAACGGAGGCTAGCTAGCGAAGTGCTAAGCATGTAAACCTCACTCCTCTGACCTCAAAAGGTGCTCTATCGACAGACACTAGAAGCCATGGTCTTTATCCTCCTTGTTAGAGCACCTGACTCTCATGCAAATACTCACAGGCTTCGATCACAGCTCAGAATAGGATGGGTGCAGTAGAACTGGTGGGTTACACGTGGGGACTCGTCCGGGATAAGAATGAGGTTTAGTGTAACGGAGGCCAGCTAGCATAATGCTATGCAGGTAAACCTTACTCCTCTGGCCTCAAAAGGTGCTCTAGCGACAGACGCTAAAGGCCATGGTCTTTAGCCTCCTTGTTAGAGCAACCAACACCCATGCAAAGAGTCGCCGCTTCGATCGCAGCTCAGAACGGGATGGGTGCAGTAGGACTGGTAGGTTACACGGTGGGGGCTCGTCCGGTATGGGGGTGAGGTTTAGGAGGGGTGAGTGTAACGGAGGCTAGCTTACGAAGTGTTATGTAGGCAAACCTCACTCCTCTGACCTCAAAAGCTGCTCTAGCGACAGACGCTAGAGGTCATGGTCTTTAGCCTACTTGTTAAAGCAACCAACACCCATGCAAACACTCGCCGGTTTGATCCCAACAGAGAATGAAATGGGTGCAGTAGGACCGGTAGGTTACACGTGGGGACTTGTCCAGGTTGGGAGTTAGGTTTAGGGGTTGAGTGTAACAGAGGCCAGCTAGTAAAGTGCTATACAGGTAAACCTCACTTCTCTGACCACATGTAGTCTACGTCCAATTATGGAGCTAAAGGCAGTTGCAAAAGCTGTTTTATGCTGACTTTAAGCACTATTTAAGTATAGGTTCAAATAAAATGGTGTGCCTTAATTCGATATAAAAGTATAAAAATAGAAAGTAATATGTATCACGAGTGATCATTTTGTTTGGTTGTAACACATAAAAGGGATAGTTCACTTAGAAATTACAATTTGCTTTTACAGTCTAAAAAGAGCTGGGTTATTTCAACCAAAATTGGGTAATATATGAATCAACCTAAAAATTGGGTTAAATTTGGTCGTATTAATATAATTGAAAAAAAAAGATCCCTGCAGCTAGATTAGTCCCGATTATACCCAAAACTGGGTTGAAATAACCCAGCATTTTTTAGAGTGTGAGTGCTACAGATAAGACAAAAAATAGTATGTAATTTTATAAATAACATTATATTTTATGTTTACTAATCTTAACTTTTAATTTACCTTCAGCATCATCACTCTATTCTTCAGTGTAACATGATCTGTTAGAAAATGATTATGCTGATTTGCCGCTCAGATCTTGCTTCTGTCACTTTTGATCAATTCAATTCATCCTTGCTTAATTAAAAGTGCTAATTACAGTCGTGAATAGTTCTTTCTACGTCAAAGTGCAACATCTGTTTGCTCCTTCCATACTAGGAAAAATTTTGCCAGTGCATACACTAAAAAAAGGATTTTAATTTACTAATTTTTTTATTAAGTGGTTGCAAACTATTGATATGGACTGAACTGAAATGGAGTAATGTTCAATATAATTAGTTAGTTTAAATTCAGCACATATACATTTCTGCAACCACTTACCTTAAAAAATGTAGTAGATTCAATGAATCATTTATTTTCAGTGTATATAGGTTAAACGTCATCAGTTTAAAGTCAAAAGTCTTACAGAGTGCTTGAGCCAAATCAAACAGGTTTGAGTGTATCTGTGTGGGTGTGTGTCTGTCGGCGCTCTCTGTTGAACTGGCTCTAACACACACACACACACACACACACACACACACACAGTTCTCTATGTCCAATTACAGATCTCACTCGGCTGAAGCCAACTCTCGGTCTCTGCCCGAATGAGCTGTGGGGAACAGACGGCTTGCTCAACTTCACTTTGACGCAAAGGAAAATCAATCCTGACACAATCCTCCAAAAAAACAAGAACGCAACCTTTTTTTTTTGAGCGTCTCGAGTCGCATGTGCATGAAAACATTTTGCCTTTTTATTGATTGATTTAAAGTTGGTTTTATATTCATTAATTTTTGAACAGTGACAACTTGTGACACGGTCTGTATATTGTTTATTAAGCAATACTTTGAATATCCAATCTGAAATGGCATGTAAATATGACTTCAAAACAACATTAGCAATATTTAATTGATCTTGAACAAATGTTGTACTTTGATAGTCATTGGCTGCTAATTTGATTTACCCAAAATAGACTCATTCTGAAAATGTACCCCTATATAAATTTCTGGAGATCGCAAATTATATAGCCAGAGGAACGTATGGCTGCATTTCTTTAAAACGAATGCTACGGGGCGGTATGACGCCGCTCCTTTTCATGCTCACCAGCTGACCGCTTACCTCCGTATGGATGGCTTTCCTGCTGTTACCAGATTGTCCAGTAGCTCGCCATGCATGTCAGAGGATTTGAGATGTGGAGTGGAGTCGACCGTGACTACAGGGTTCGAGTGTGGTGAAGAATGGTTCTAGAAAGCAGGTTAAACAAAAACAAAAGTCATAATTAATAAAATAAACAAGTAGATAACAGGGTGAGAATGTGGTAAAATCTGAAAAAATAAATCAGGCTGCTGCGAGTGCTTTTGCTTTTCTGGATTGCTTTTGACCACACTTTCAGTTTAGTTTAGGGTCAATCAGTGCTTTTTGAACACTATCGGTTGGGTTTAGGCAGGCATGTCCAAGCTTGGTCCTGGAGGGCCAGTGTCCTGCAAAGTTTAGTTCCAACCCTAATAAGACACACCTGGGCTAGCTAATCAAGCTCTTACTAGGCTTTCTAGAAACATCCTTGCAGGTGTGTTGAGGCAAGTTGGAGCTAAAAACTGCAGGACACCGGCCCTCCAGGACCGAGTTTAAACAACCTTGGGTTTAGGGAAGTTGGTGGATGGGTCAGTCGGTATCGGCCTCTAGTGAATTTATGCGAGAACAGTAGGCGTGAATGGCACTCACGAGAGAAATTTGAGATCTCAAAAATGCGTGCACAGCGGCCTTTGGTGGATTCATGAAAACAAAAACTGCAAAAGTTTGACCTCCTGGGATGTATTTGGCGCTCTCCAGAAATGTATGTAGGGGTATGTAATCAGAATGAGGCTGGGTTGGATTTAACTATTCAGAATTTGCACTTTTCTGAAATTATATTATTAAGAAACTCCAAATATATGAATATATAACCATCTTTATCTCAATTTCCCATTGTGCATTGAAAAAAATACTTTTGTTGCTTCTTTAAGCTACTTATTTAAAATTTGTTGAAATAACACAATTCTTAAGGTTTTTTTGGGGACAACTTAATTGTTTTATGTTCAATCCACTTAAATGTGTACATTTTAAGTTAACTTAATGAATTTGTGTTGGGACTACATGAAGGAATTGTGTGGGATCCAGCATTTTTTACAGTGTAGACACGGAAAGGGAGTCGCGGACGAATGAGAGCAAATCCATTTGAAATGGACCGGCATTATTTGTGAATGCAGTCACGGTCGTTTAACAGAGTTTAATCGGCGGCTCCTGAATGCTAGAGTTCAAGAGCACACACGAATCAAATGGAGCTTTTCAATACCATTACAACAGAGCTTGTGACTTGCATTATGAGTCAATATAATTTTTTTAAAGGTAACGGATAATAAAGCTTTTGAGCCAAATTGAAGTGAACTTAATGGAATGGACCGAGACGTAATCTAATTACTTTTGGGACGATTAAAATGAAACAATGACAAATCTGCATTGATGGGATTTTCTTTTTAGCTTCACACTGTATGCTACTGCAGACTGTTTTCTTTTCTGAAGGAAAGCATTTCCATTCATCTTTTAATGTTTTTTCTTTATATATTATCTTTTGCTTATTTCACTGTGTGCCTCAGAGCGAAAATTAAACACAATCTCATACCCCTGCTTCCCTTTTTATCTAATAACGTCGTGTTGTTGGTTGTTTCCGCTGGCGAATCTGCTATTAGATGTTGTTTACATGCATCATTTGGTTTACTGCAGTTGAACCTCCTCAAGCGAGAAACTTGAGGAGATAAATCACCCAAAAGTAGCAAATGTTTACTCAGCTTTGTTTTTTCTAAACCCATATTCATATATTGCGTTTCTGTTTCTCATAGAACATCAAAGCTTTTGTTTATGTTCACTCTAAACTTGCTCTATAAGTGCTGTTCATCTGAATGAGATTGAACACTGCTGTCTGAACCAAACAAGTGGATCAAGACTCAATCCACTTAAAACCAAACCCTGAGGTGGTTTACCTGAAATATGAATCAACACGGATAAAAGCAACACAGGCCTACGGGAATTAATGTGTTTCAGCTTGCATTTAACTTCAAAAACATAGTAAAACATATATTTGATGGGAGTTTGTAGTTTGTAGTTTGAAATGAACAATAGGGGGCAGTCTGACACCAACAGCTTGAATTAATTTTAACACTAATGATATTTACAGGGATATTCTATTCACAAATAAAGTATTATTTGGTTGTATTTTCTGCACATCACCAAATATCACAAATAATAGGAAATGTATCTGAAATGTACAGCAAAACATGCCTCATTCGTAAGACAAATGTACACAGCGCCGTCTAGTGGATTTGTCATCTAAAAGGTGCAATAAAATGTACACAGAGAAATGTATTTTGTGTTCCACAAAAAAGTATGCTGAGGCAATACAGACAAAAAAACAAGACGAGACCATAAAAATGAGAGAATTCTCAAGCATACCTTGTTTATCTCAGCACATATGCCCATTATAGTTCATTACAGAGTTTTTTTATCCATATATATGGACATTTTATTGGCAAATTAAGCATTATTTGTTTGCATTTGTCTGCACAACACCAAATAAATAACACAAAACAAGGACAACAAAAAATTCTCGAATTGCAAAATGTACACATCGCCCTCTTGTGGATTTTTCATCTTAAAAGGTATATTAAAATGTACCTGGAGAAATGTATTTTTTGTGCCACAAAAAAGTATGCTGAGGCAATACAGACAAAAAACTGGAAACAATACCTAAAGATAAGACCATAAAATGAGACAATTCTCAAGCATACCTGGTTTATCTCATCATAGTTGCGTATTACAGTTCAATACAGTGTTTTTATTCAATTTTATTTCTATTCCGTATATATGATATTTACATGGACATTTTATTCACAAAATATTGATTATTTGTTTGCATTTGTCTGCACAATGCAAAAGCAATATCATAAAACAAGGACAACAAAACATGCCTGAATTGCAAAATATACACAGCACCCTCTTGTGGATTTGTCATCTTAAAGGTGCAATAAATATACCTGGAGAAATGTATTTTGTGTTCCACAAAAAGAGGGTGCTGAAGCAATACATACAAAATCCAGGAAACAATACCTCAAGATGAGACCATAAAAGTGAAAGAATTCTCAAGCATACCTGGTTTATTGTGTCATATTTGCACATTACAGTAAAATACATAGTGTTTTTATTTTATTTTTATTTTGTACATATGATATTTACAGGGACATTTTATTGGCAAATTAAGGGTTTTTTGTTTCATTTGCTCTGCACAAAACCAAATAAATATCACAAAACAATAAGGACAACAAAACATGCCTGATTTGCAAAATGTACACAGCGCCCTCTAGTGGATTTGTCATCTAAAAGGTGCAATAAAATGTACCCAGAGAAAGTATTTTGTGTTCCACAGAAAAAATAGTATGCTAAGGCAATAAAGACAAAAGCCAGGAAACAATATCTCAAGATGAGACCATAAAATGAGAGAATTCTCAAGCATACCTGGTTTATATCATCACATATGCCCATTATAGTTCAATAAAGAGTGTTTTTATTTTATATTATTCCATATATATATATGATATTTACAGGGACATTTTATTGGCAAATTAAGAATTATTTGTTTGTATTTGTCTGCACAACACCAAATAAATGTCACAAAACAAGAAGAACAACTAAAACATGCCCTATTAGCAAACTGTACACAGCACCATCTTGTGGATTTGTCATCTAAAAGGTGCAATAAATGTACCCTGGGAAATGTATTTTGTGTTCCAAAAAAAGGTATGCTGAGGCAAAACAGATAATAAAACAGGAAACAATACCTCAAGATGAGACTATAAAATGAGAGAATTTAAGCTTACCTGGTTTATCTCAGCATATTTGCACATTACAGTTTAATACAGTGTTTTTATTTTTATTCTGTTTTATACAGATGGTCAGATTGAATAATTATTTTCATCTAGCCAATATTTTCATATTTATTAACACATTTAATCATTAGCATTGTGTTCTCTAAAAATGCATACAAGCATATGAAAACTGCTCTATATGAGAACATTTCTATTTTAATCTTGAAAGAAACATTGTGTGTGAGATTAAATAATATAACAAAAATGACATGCTAGCTGTATACATAACTATAAATAATAAATTTGGAGAAAGCAAGTATTTTCAAGTAGTCTCTTTTTCTATAGCTTCAAATGATGACAGATTTTTTTTACTGTAGCTGAACTATCCCTTTAAGCAAAAGCCTTTCACTTCAAATTGGTGAATGCTTCAAGACTGATGACATCTGTCATCAACAAGCAAGATAAAAGGCTGCGTCTTAAATACCTTGTAGTGAATGAGAGCATGCGTTCATCTCTGTCATGCCCAATACAATACACTTACAGGCAGTTCTTTTATCTCAGAGAAAGAGAGAGTCACTGCTTACTGCTTGCTTAGTGCTTTTTTTTTGGATGGAAGCCGTCAACCATTATATTAACTCGGCTCAGGTTATAGCAGACAGCCAGAATTAATCGCATGATACACATCATAGAGTCATGCGTGTCTGCTCTTCCCAGAATGATCTGGCCTAAAGGGGCCATTCACAAAGACTAGTTATCGCATTTTGTATGCATTTTGTATGCAAATATAACAATAAAAGTATCATTATAAAAATCATTCTGAATGTAAAATAATAGCGGAGTTCAGACTACAGCTGTAATCTTAATAATGTAGAGACACAATATCTTCGGAATTGCTTTCAGAGAGATTTTTTTCAGCTGACAAACTATAGCTGGGTCTCCATCACCCTGTGTTAATATACATTTTAACGCATCGCTTGAGAAACGAGTGCCAAATTTTGAATACTGTACATAACTAATCCGCTGTCTCCATTATGCTTGCATTATTTACTGTTGGTTACTAAGTAACCAATACTACAGTCAGCTACTCTAGCAACTTATTGAAAATGCACCTTATTCATGCGGCCAACAGGGAAATCGAGGCTGTGGTGGGAAGAAACCCGGAAGTATCGCCTGAGTCACACAGGAATGTTGTGTACCTGGCTGTATATCTTATCGGCGACGAGAAATTTACACAAATGTATCATTTCACTGCCTTCTGAGTGACCAGAGTATCCATTCTGAAGAAATAGTAAAAATAAAAGGGATATCGGACCATAATTTCAGCTAATTTCAGGGAAATAGCACTAGTTAGCTAACGTTTTCTTTTCCAAACACGTTTTGATGCCATTTATCAAACTCAAGTTAATGAACTGATTTTTTCACTATATTAGACTGGTCACGATACTGAATTTCGGTACTGAAATTTATAAAAAAAAAATGTCCATTTCCCGATAACATTTAAGTGCTGCTGTGCGCGTTCTTAAACACCGCTGATTTGCCATAGTATTCACCAGTGCTCAACAGAAGTGACAGTGATTGGCCGTGAAGGTCATCAGTTCACTGCACTTTACCGATGTTTACAGAATGTGAACACAGATGAATTTAAATATGCTTTATTAAGGGAATTATTTACGACAGGTCGTTGAATTATTCACATTCGGTGTGCATTACTATTATTATTATCATTTATTTTGCTATTAATACGAAGACCACACCTAAAGACATTGCTCATATGTTGTATTTTTTGATGTAGTGATATAATGTTAGCATTAGGGGTGAAACGGATCACTGTTGATCTGTGATCCATACGGATCACAACTCACGGTTCGGAACGCACGTGACCCATGGATTAAAAATTTATTTTTAACTTGTCGGTTAATCCAACATTTATAACCATTGCAAACCATTGCAGAGAGATCACCTCCCGCATCATTCAAATCGCGTGCATGAAAGCATTTTGGCTTCCCTGTAAGATGACAGGAAAAGTTGTGGTGGGACCATGGCTTAATTTGCACCTCATTTTACCGATCCCCCTCCTCAACCACTCTCCTACCTATCCGCTGTTCACTTTCACTTTCTTCGGCGACTCCCCAACCCTCTTCACTTTCGTCTGCGACACCACCGCCCCGCTCACTTTCATCTACGACAGTCCTCCGCCATCTACCGCCCCAACGACCCCCACCCCCACCCCCCAAAATCACTGTTTAATGAAACATGACGTTGGTGAATTTTTGATGCTGGTAAAAGCAATTACAATGTGTAACCAACAGATGGTGACAAACAACCAACAAAATTATGTCACTGAATAGGTTTTCAAAAATAATACAACTTCAGTATAATAAAATCATTAATTGAAGATAAATATGATCTGTTGTACAAGATGTTAGATTTTTATATTTAGCATTTTCAGCAGTAGCAAAGATCATATTTCATATTGAATACTTCTCTTTTTTCAGCTGGTTCTGTCTTGATTTTATTTTTATTAACATTACATGTTCTAAGTTCTGTTTGTTAAAAGCAATGTTTTTTGCAGTAATATTTTTATATAAATGCAAAGCAAATGACATTTGTCTCCTCACTTATTTGCTGATCAGAAAAATGGTCCGATCCATGACTAAAAAACTGTAGTGTGATCAAAACTGCAGATTTGTGATCCATTACACCACTAGTTAGCACTATAATGTAGTCAAGACCTGCCTTGAACTACGTACTGTGTGTTTATCTGAAAACAATTCCACACTTTAAGATTACCATCAGTTCATTAGAAGAATCAAGTTAAGGTTGGACGATATGGAAATGCAATCTTGATAATTATTTTCCATATTGAACGATAACGATATATATTTACATATAAGTTGCTAATGCTTCCAGATTTAAAAGAGTATCCCAACAATGGCTGAAGCCACAAAAATTAGAGGGTCCATTAAATGCCATAACATTTTCGGCCAACAAATTTTCAGTGGCCAAAAATTCGGTACATCTCTAAAATCAGTGCACTTTTAGATTCCCATTGTTGGATTGTTCCTAGATATAATTTCAAATCGAATATTCAAAGTATCATGGTAAACAATATAGGGAGTGTGTCACTGAACGAATGTGTGAATATTAAACCAACTTTACCTCTAGCGTTTCTGCTGTGTGATTGGCTCTTTGATCAATATAGAGTGAAAAAGTCCTGCGCTCATTATTGTTATTGACATAACTTTTATCGTGATTCGATATATTGTTTATCGGCCCACCCCTAAATCAAGTATTCAGCAGCTTTGTAGTTTAAATATAATCAAGATACCCGAAAACAACTGAGCATACCTCCAAACTGAATGATGAGAAGTAAATGGAAGCTATGCTAGCAAATTGTAGCATAAAACATAAACGTACCTCAGGTGTCCGGTGCCAGTTTCGACATTTGTGTTGTTTCCTTTAAAGTTGCAGGGGGTGAAACTGATTAAGCTGTTTTTATTCCACTGATTGCGATTGCTAAATTTGCTAAATAGTTCGCGTGAGCTGGATTGACTGGCTTGATACTCTAGAAATGTAGCACACTGAGGACATCTACTGTTATGAAGGGGTAAATACAACAACAGTCGCAAAAACTAAAACTCTGTCGTTTTACCATGCAGTTACAATTTCTCCCAACTTCTTTAAGATTTGAAGGATTTAATCAAACCCCAAATCATCTATTTTTATTTAACAAAACCAAAAGCATCAGCCAATAGGCATATATTTAGATTAACTTTGAAACTGCTGTGCATAGGCTTTAAATAAACATTGTTATAAGCAAATGTTGTTATCATCCTATTTAAATACATCGTTATCATTCTTGGTGTGAACGAGCTTCAAAAGACTTGAAGCCTCCACTGTGTGTGTTTGTGTGTGCTTGTGTGTTTTAGCTCCTGATGCACTGATATTGATTTGAGCAGCAGGCTTGTACAGCAGCTCTGGATATTGATCTGGGCCGTGTGTGTTTCTGAGTGTGTGTTTGTGTCATGTGTGTAGATGGAAACTAAGAGCTGGAGAGCGTTCAGTCAGGTTATCTTCTCAAATGTCCGGAAGTCTCTCATGTGGCTTTGACCTTCCTCCAGTTAAAAAATAAAATAAAAATCATCCATTATCTGAGTTCCAGGAGATAGAGGAGTTGCTGGTCCTGTACGCTACCATGTTTATCCTGGTTTAAAACACAGCCGTGGTCTTAAAAACATTGACATCTACTTGAGTCATACTAATAAATCCTAATGCCTTTAGTTATGTTGTGTTACTATTGATTCTTGCATCTCGAAGCTCATTGATGTGAAGACTGCATTTATTTAAAAGAAAAAAAAGGTGTGCCACAGGGGTCGATCTTTGGACCACTTTTATTTAGTTTATATATTAATAATATTGATAAAAATATTCATGATAAAAAATTTCTCATAGTTTTATTGTTACTTGTGTTGCTGTTATCTAGTGTAAGGTCTGCTATAGATGCATTTTAATTATGTTTGTTTAATTTTTATGTAATGTAATCATATAAACCTTGGCAACACAGTGGCTCAGTGGTTAGCACAGTCGCCTCACTGCAGGAAGGTTACCGGTTCAAGTCCCGGCTGCGTCAGTTGAGTTTGCTGTGTGGAGTTTACATGTTCTCATCGTGTTCGTGTGGGTTTCCTCTGCGTACATGCTATACAGGTGAATTGAATAAACTAAATTGGTAGTTTATGAGTGCGTGTTTGGATGTAAAAGTGTATGGGTGTTTCCCTTTACTGGGTTGCAGCTGGAAGGGCATCCGCTGTGTAAAACATATGCTGGATAAGTTGGCAGTTCATTTCGCTGTGGTGCCCCCTAATAAATAAAGGGACTAAGCCGACGGAAAATAAATGAATGAACGAATGAATAAATCATATAGACCACACCATCTGCAGATTTTGAAGTTCTAAATTTTTTATGTATTATTTTTGTTTTTTTTTCATGCTATTGATCATTTTGAAGCCATTAAGGAATGAAAGGATTTTTTATGCATATGAATCTATGCATAAGATTCAAATGTGGGCTGCGCGGTGGCGCAGTAGGTAGCACGTTCGCCTCAAAGCAAGAAGGTCGCTGGTTCGAGCCATGGCTGGGTCTGTTGGCGCTTCTGTGTGGAGTTTGTATGTTCTCCCTGTGTTCGTGTGGATTTCCCTTTTGGGTGCTATTCACTTCACAGGTGAATTGGGTAGGCTAAATAGTCTGTAGTGTGTGTGTGAGAATGAGTGTGTATGGATGTTTCACAATACTGTGTTGCGGCTGGAAGGGCATCTGCTTCGTAAAACATATGCTAGATAAGTCGGTGGTTCACTCCACTGTGGCGACCCCAGATTAATAAAAGGACAAGCCGAAAAGAAAATGAATGAATTAATTAATCTATATTGACATACAGTAATATTTGACTCTTTAATTGTTTATATACTATCACTGTCTATATTATTTAAAAATAAAAATCAGAATGGGGTTCCAAAAAGTCATAAATCATTATCCATATGGACTAAAAGATACAAGGTATATTCCAAGTCTCTGAAAAATGTAAAACTATGTTTTTACAGTTCTTGAGGCTCCTGTAAATGAGACCAAATTAT
>CAIGQZ010000379.1:21289864-21312100 GCA_903798205.1 Danio tinwini
TATATATATATATATATATATATATATATATATTAGCCTAATAATACATTTTTAAGCAATAATTTTAAAGTAATACACTGAAAAATGTTTGACTAATATGGTCGTATACTAAACTAGCAGTATTTCACTGCATTGCAAAGACAGGCATAGAAAATTTGGTCACCTTAGAATTATAAGGTTCTATCTGACAATTTTGTCAAAATTGAGTTATTGACATTTTCTTATTAATTGACAACTTATTTACATTATGGGATGTTTTTTATAAGTTGTTTACATTTTAAGACGTTTTATTTAAAAAACAAATGTTACACACATACCGTTTGCTATGGAATACAAAAACTTTGAAGCTCAATATCTCAAAATCATTCAGAACGCAGAAAAAACCTTATAATTCCAAGGTGACAATTTGCGTTCTGAATGAGTCAAACGGCTCAACACACCTGTCTACTGTAGTAAAAACTATGTATTAAATAAATAAAACTGACCATTTCTAATTCAAAATGGCATAAATATAAACATATAAAAAATATACAGGCTAATTTACATATTTCACGATCATAAAAATAACGAAATGTTTGATAAGAGTTACAGCTGGAAGAAACAGCTGTGGTGATGAGGGGAGCAAGTAACAGAGGAAACAGTAGATGAGGATGAACAGTAGACCCACTTGCTCCTCCATGATGAGGGTCTCTCATAGCAAAGAACTGCAAATATGCAGATATTATAACAATCTACTGCTAAACATATAAATAAAACGGGGAGGAGTGGAAGTCTGCCGCCGTTTTCATGTAAAATTTGAAGAGGACTGAGGCGATAATTTTGTGGTGTATACAGTACAGTTCATGAGCTAATCACAAAAAAAGTTATAGGGGGGCTAAATAGAAATATAAGAGGTCTAAAGCCCCCCCTAAAAGTGGCCTAGCAACGCCCATAGTCCAAACACAAATCAATTGTATGGAATAATAATAATAATAATAATAGTAATAATTCCTTACATTCATATAGCGCTTTTCTAGACGCTCAAAGCGCTTTACACATTGAGGGGAATCTCCTCATCCACCACCAGTGTGCAGCATCCACCTGGATGATGCGGCGGCAGCCATATTGATCCAGACCATACACCACACACCAGCTGATTGGTGGAGAGAAGCCAATTATGACATGGGGATGGTTAGGAGGCCATGATGGACAGAGGCCAGTGGGCAAATTTGGCCAGGATGCCGAGGTTTAACAGGGTTTTTCGAAAGACATCCTGGGATTTTTAACGGCCACAGAGAGTCAGAACCTTGGTTTAACCAAGGTCTTATGCAAAAGACGGCACTCAAAAGGCTCACTGAGCAGTATTGAGTCCTCTTCACTATACTGGGGAGTTAGGACCCACACAGACTGCAGGTTGAGCATCCCCTGCTGGCCTCACTAACACCACTTCCGGCAGCAACCTAGCTTTCCCATGTAGTCTCCCATCCAGGTACTGACTGGGCACAGTCCTGCTTAGCTTCTGTGGCCGATCATGTGAAAGTTGCAGAGAGCTAGCTGCCGGAACCCAGCATTATTTTACACTGTAAGCAACATCATTAAATCCCAGTAAACAAGCTTGTAGTCCAAATGAGCCGTTTGTTGTAGTTCTTGAAAAAAATGACACACTAACTACAGTGAAAGTGAAAAAGCATAATAGGACAGCCCACCACAGGGGACATTTTCTCAGATACAAACCATCAACCTAATTTGAGTCTGGCACCCCTGCTTCAGGGTGTCAACACTGCAAAACAGCATCCCCCTGCGTCCCTGCGGATTTGTAATGTTGTGCAATGCCAATTTCCGTTGCATTCCTGATGGATAATGTGATTGAAAAAAATCCACGCTTTGCTGCATTCTTCTGGTCATTCAGTAACTCCATTGCCAAATTCAGCAATGCATCTCTGCAAAATACAACTGTGCATATTTCATGGCTGAAATCAGCGCACAATACACTAAGCCTATATTATTAGTGCATGACGGCAATTCTAAAGATTGAGATGTCAGTCTGAAAAAATAAAAATAAAGTGTGTTTTGTCTGTGTGTGCAATGAAAAGTGCCAGCAATGTCTGCTCAAGCTTGTCTAAATCAACAACATGCTGTCCCTCAGTCTGCTATAAAATCACCTCGTTGTGTACTAATCTGGGCTGAACCAGTCGAACAGTCATTCTGCTTAATGCTTTTTTAAAAGCATTATTGTGCCGCATTCTAGCCTGGCACGAACAGTCATATACATAAGCTATAGCTGGCACGAGTGGCATCAAAATTGAATGAAGAGGCCAAAGAATATGTCATTCTCCTGGCTGGATGGTGTTTGGATCCGCAGGCGGTCTGCCAGTGGACAGAGGCCTCGCTGCCAGAGCTTGTTTAGAATATTATAATCCCTTCCCATATGTCTGTAAGATTACACTCGCTCTCGCTTCAGCCCAGTGAGAATGGATTCAGTGCATGCATGTACCCAAGACAATACAGTTTTGTTTTGTTTTTTAATCAAAGAGCATTTATGTATTCCTCAGGATTTTAATCTGAACAGCATGTCATAATGAAGCTGTAATGAACTTAAGGTCGTTCTGTATTGTGAATACAGTGCAATACAACATATTTAGTCACAACTATACATGTAAATATTGAGGAATCTATCTATCTATCATCTATCTATCTCATATATACATAATACATTTTTTATTAATATTATATATATTTCCAAAGAACATTGTGAATTTTGAAAGATACCATAATAGTTTAAAACATTACTGTTTAATGTTTTTATGTAATTATTAATGTTGTATATCTGTGTGACCTTGTCTTGTCACTCTATATATGTACAAACTATATATAGTGAATCAACAAACCTCTTGTGGCAATATGCTCGTGTATATTCCTGAATATACGTATGCATTTCTATCCATCTTTCCCTCTCGTCTTATACTCCCTCTCTTCTGTGATTTATTTCATTTGCTTTATTTACGACTTTATTATTGAACCGTAAATAAATCCTAATAATGTACATGTGACTCAGTATGACTCAGGGCCCCTGCAAACATGTTTTGAAGGTGAGGCGTAATTGCTTTGGAAATACGGGAGTAATGCGCAATGAGTTTCAGAGCGCCCCCTGCTGGATCTAAACTAATGTTTGGACTCTTTTATTAGCTTAAAGTGCTGCAGTCTAGCCGGCATTACTGACTCAATGGCTCCCTCTTGGGGATAAAAGTCAGGATTTCCATTTAAAGAGTCAATCAGATAAATACAATATATCGTTGAAGGCAAAAATATTTACATATATGTTTCCCAAGGTGCATTTTAACGAAAGACATCTTTAAACCCAAAGTTAAGTTTTAATAAATAGTCTCTAATTTATTATGTCTATTTTGCAAGATATATTCAGCTTAAAGTGCAATTTAAAGACTCAACTACACTGAAAAAAAAGTCTGCAAAATTGTTGCAGTGAATTGAGTGAGTTTTTTCAACACGTTTTGAAGCATAACAGCTTTAATAACTGATTTCTCATTTATTTTGTCTATTTTGCAAGATATATTTAGCTTAACGTACAATTAAAAGGCTCAATTAGGTCAGTTAGTCAAGTCATGCTATTGACCTTAGCAGTTTTAACATTTTGTATAAAAATAGGAAATACTGTTTAAAAAACAAAGGGAAACTTCAAAGGAGGGCTAATTTTGTTCTCAACTGTGTTTTTCTAGCTTGTTATTACAGCTTTTCTCAGTCGCTTTGGTACAATCTCAGATCATAATTGAATTGAACTGAATTGTTCAATCTTCACATCACTTTGTCACTTGTGCACATGAGAAAAGCAGCTTCTTATTCCTTTGAACAAGTTGCAAATGCTTGCATACATCCATGCAAATGATTATGTGCAATTCTAATACATCAGAAGACCCCTCTAGAATACACTGTTATATTGAAATAATTTGGCTGTCTTATCCATAGACAATGACAAAAATGACCTGTCATTCTGAGGGCACTGACACGTTCATTGAACTAAGTATTTTGAGCAAGAGACTGGCTTTTGCACTATGGGGTTTTGCTATCTGTACATGGTGTTTTGAGAAATGCACTTACTGTTTTGGAAATTTTAATTCTGATCTGAGAAATGTACCAAAGTCACTGAGAAAAACTGTAATTTCATGTTTAGTTTAGATAACTACATGTAATTTATTTTGTGTGACATAACACTTCATTTTCAGCATCATTACTCCAGTCTTCAGTGTCACAAGATCTTTTTAAGATTCTTAAAAAACAGTATTCTTTTATGTTATTTTGTGTATAATTTTGTACGCTTATAGTAACATTTTAATATATTCCATTAAAAAATGTATAATGTAAAAACACTCCAAAGTGCAACTAATCCGAAAATAATAAATGGTAAAAAAAATTTTACACACAAAACTACCTGGTAAACTTACATTGTAAAATATTATATAATCAATAAGTCATGCTTTCAGGTTACTAAATGGTGTCAACCATGCTTCAGCTTGGATTCAACTTGATGTTTTAAGTCAATTTAGGTTTAATGTGATGAAAATAAAATGATTTATAAAGTTAATTTGCTTCAACTTTAAAAATAAACGTATTGTTGCCTTAATTTTTAAAAAAGTATTTTAAACTAAAATAAATTAAGCAGAAAGGATTTATTTTGTCTTATACAATTCTGTCGGTGAATAATCTCAGATTTGAAACATTCAATCATTCTCCTTCGGCTTAGTCCCTTATTTATCTGGGCTCGCCACAGCGGAATGAACCGCCAACTATTCCGGCATATGTTTTACACAGCGGATGCCCTTCCAGCCACAACCCAGTACTCGGAAACACACATGCACTCTCGCATTCACACTCACACTTATACACTATGGCCAATTTAGTTAATCAAATTCACCTATAGCACACATCTTTGGACTGTGGGGGAAACCGGAGCACCCGGAGGAAACCAACGCCTACACGGGGAGAACATGCAAACTCCACACAGAAATGCCAACTTGCCCAGCTGCAACTCAAACCAATGACCTTCTTGCTGTGAGGTGACAGTGCTAACTACTGGGCCACCGTGTCACTGATTTGAAACATTTGAACAAAAAAAAAGCTATTTACTTCTTTCCATCCTTTCCTACTCGCTCCCTTGTTCTTAGTGTTTTCTTCTGTTTTCTGCATGATGAATAGTTGATTCTTGTTGTTGTGCTCCTGTCCCCTGCTCATCCCTTATGCATGTATGTGTGTGTGTGTGTGTGTGTGTGTGTGTGTGGTTCTCCTGTGTGTCAGATGTATCCAGGACTGCAGATCTCTCATGTGGAAGAGGCTTCATCACCAGCTACCATCCAGGGCTGGTGTAAGAAGGGCTGGGGTCACTGTCAGACCCGCACCTTTATTGTGGTGCCCTACCGATGTCTGGGTGAGTCACAAACACAGCCTGAACAAAACACTTTGAATCTGAAGGTTAAAAACGTCCTTCATCTTCCCCCAAACTAGATTTTTTAGCAATAACTGAGCTCAGAGGGTTTCAATATATAATAGATTTTTTGGTAACACTTTATAATAACTACACACTATGAACCATCTATGAAGCATTAGCAAAAAGTGGATTCATTATTTGCTAAGCATTAACTCTACATTAATAAATGTTAGTTAGCAGTTTATAACTGAAGCTACAAATGCTGTATTCTTGACTTATAGCCACATTTATAATGTGCTTAATTATTGTCCTTTCATAATTTGTTAATGATTTATTTTTCATTACTAAATTAAGTATTGCATTATTTACAAACCAGTTATTTAACAATAGTTGGTGGATTTTTAAGATCATTCAGAATGAGTTAGTGAATGATTAATAAACTATTTAAAGTAACATTTAGAATTCTTATCGTTCAGCATATACTAATAGTTAATTTGTATGTTAATAAATGCTTTATCATAAATCTAAATGACAATTAAAGGCTCAGTTCTATTCTAAACAGGGGAAAAAGAACGTAAACGACATTATTCATTTCTATTCATTTGAAGATACAGAAATTAAACTGTAATAAATAAAATATAAATCTTTGCAACCTTATCTAAAATAAAATTACTATATAGTTTAAACATTGCATCCTATTATATTGTTTACAGTTTTTCTCAGTCGCTTTGGTGCATTTCTCACAACACTATTTACATTTGCACAACAGTTCTCAAAACAATTAGTACAAACTGCAAAACCTCTAGTGGATAA
Source organism: Danio tinwini (assembly GCA_903798205.1). NCBI lineage: Eukaryota > Metazoa > Chordata > Actinopteri > Cypriniformes > Danionidae > Danio > Danio tinwini. The sequence goes on from CAIGQZ010000379.1 coordinate 21,296,094, forward strand.
CCTGCAAAAGTGTGTCACTTGCTCAAAATGGATAGCTCATTCCTCAAAAGCAAGAATTCATGTCAATGGAAGTCCTGCCACCATTGTTTATAAACAAGACAGTCAAATGGCTTTATCATGGTTTCATTACGACACTTTACTCTGTACATTAGGACCAATGCATAAAAGTCTGATTTTGGTGACACGTCCTGAAAATGCTCAAGACAGCACTATATACTATTTGCACAGCCATTTAAAAACTACAGTAAAGTTAGACATCACTGCATTTAGTGAGGTATCTGAGTACAAGACACTGAATATGTATGTTATACACTTTTACTGCAAATGCTCTTTACAATTCTAATTTATTCACAGCCTTGTGCAAAATAAATACACCCCTTATTTACAACAAACATAAACTCACTTTGGTTGGAGCTGTGCACAACTGTATACAATATTTCAGTACATATTGGAACTGAACCTACAACATACACAGGTCTGTAAATCATTCATGAAATTGTTCAATTTAAAAGACATTTTCAGAAAAAAAAAAGATTTAAAGTTTTTAAATCAAATGAGCTTGACAGATTTTGACAACTAGTTCAACATTTTTGTATGTAATGACTCAAGTAATGAAATGAGGACTATTAGTTTTATATGGAATGACTATTCAGCATCCACAAGTTTAGTTCTTTTTGACTGACATGACATAAGCAAGTGATAATGTTACAAACAGCAGAGAGTTGTATGAAAGCAATTGATGCATGTCCAAAAGCTTTTGCAATTTGCTGAAAGGAATGAGAAACGGCTACTATGATGTGCACAAATGACTAGTTGTTTTGAGAAATGCATTAACTGTTGTGCAAATGTAAATAGTGTTGCGAGAAATGCACCAAAGCAACTGAGAAAAACTGTAAATATTATATTTCTGTTGTTTTGTCCAACTTTATGTTGTGTTTTGACACTCCTGTTATTCAGCAATGTTTAAACTTTACAGTAATTTTACTTTTTAGATAAGATTGCAAAGATTATTGTTCATTTAATACCAAGCCTTTAATTGTCATTAATAAGGGATTTATAAAGCATAAATAGTCCTCACTTTAGATTAAGTCACAAAACTGCATGAAGTTGAGTTAATAAAGCTTTTATTAACATGCATAGTAACCATTACTACATGCCTGAATAATAAGATATATAAATGTTGATTTCAATAGTTTTTTAATCATTTACTAACTCATTCTGAATGAGCTTTAAAACCTCCAACTACTCTTAAATACAACTGGTTTGTAAATAATGCAATACTTAATTTAATAATTAAAATTTATGAAAGTACAATTATTAAGCACATTATAAGTCAAGAATACGGCATTTGTAGCTGCAGTTTTAAACTGTTTATTAACGTTTATTAATGTAGAGGTAATTTTTAACAAATATTGAACTCACTAGATGCTAATGCTTAATAAATGATTCATAGTGCATAGTTATTATAAAGTGTTACCCAGAATAATTTGTAATAACTTATTTATTTTACCTTTGCCATGATGACAGTACATAATATTTTACTTGTTATTTTGCAAGATACTATTATTCAGCTTAAAGTGGAATTTAAAGGCTTCACTAAAATAATAATGTTAAACTATGTTAGGCTAATTAGGCAAGTCATTGGACAACAGTGTTTTTTGTAGTAGTCAGCCATGAAAAAAAAATCTTAATGGGGCTAATAATATTGATTTGATCAGTTTTTATATGTAAAAAAAAAAATTATTAATTAATTAATCAATAAATATATTAAAATATACACATATATTTTATTCCAGCCAAACTTCCAGAAATTTTAAGTTACAATTTATAGTTTTCTAGTATATATATAGAAATAGGAAATGGGACATTCATTTCTGCAGGGATTATTTGATGGACATTTAAAGGCCCAGTTTACTCCAGATTTGCTCAGTTTATTTGCTGAAATATTCCTTTAAGAATAAATTGTGAGGATAAACATGATGCTTCAGTATTATGACAGCACATTTTGTAGTACACCATATTCAGCTATGCCTTACACACAAGTGTTATATCACAACCAAAAATAAATAAGTAAAGTATGAATCTGTTGGCTCAGTACTAATGTTGATGAATATGTAATGCTTGTGCAGCTGTTTGGCTCTGAGGGGCTTTTTTTGTCCTTGGTTTTTGCACACATACTGCACATATTTTGAGCTCACACTTCTTATATATGCCACATCAGCTCACGTGGGCATTGGCAAAAATGCTAACGCCATTTTTTTACACTCCAGTATTGTCCACCTCATTTCTTATTCTTTTAAATTTATTTATAAATTCAAAACATTATTCTAATTAAAACTACTACTGATTTGATAAATATAGAGTAATAATGTGAAAATTTATTACAGGTTAAAACAAGCTTTGCTATTTGATTACATTTTAAAATTAAACAGTCAATTTTCAGCATCATTACTCAAGTCTTCAGTGTCACAACATCTTTTTAAGATTCTTAACTAGCAGTATTATGTTATTTTGTAATATATATATATTATGTGTGTGTGCAATGGTAAAGGTAGATCAACATCTGTAAGGTGTGAATAATAATGATACAGTAAACCTCAACCTCTGTCAACAAAACTGATTGATAATCAAATCTGGGCTTTTAAGTAAAGTAACTAACCATTATTATTCAAATACATATTGCAACATTACAAATTGTGAATCGCAGTGCACACACTGCATTAACTAGGTGCACCTGGAAAATGCGACGTCACGTGTGTGTCACTCCCTATTTGCGTTGCAAGACTCCATTGGAAATGACAGACTTACACACTAAGCTTATCGACATTCCTTCCAAAGCGCACGCTCAGCAGCCACATTTTAATAAAACTATAATGCTTCATACAGAAACTTCATACCAAACTTTTTTTTTTTTATCGTTATTGACAATGGTGTTCGGGCAATAAATATCAATACCATTTATATTGCCCAGTCCTATATATATATATATATATATAGCCCCTTTAAGCTTTTTTTAGATAGTCTACAGGACAAACCATCGTTATACAATAACTTGCCTAATTACCCTAACTTGCCTAGTTAACCTAATTAACCTAGTTAAGCCTTTAAATGTCACTTTAAGCTGTACAGAAGTGTCTAGTAGTTATAAAATATTATGTACTGTCATCAGGACAAAGATAAAAGAAATGAGTTATTAAAACTATTATGTTTAGAAATGTGTTGAAAAAATCTCTCTGTTAAACAGAAATTGGGGGAAAAATAAACAGGGGCTAATAATTCAGGGGGGCTAATAATGCTGACTTCAACTGTATATTCATTCATTCATTGATTCATTTTTCTTGGGCTTAGTCTCTATTTCAAATGCTGCCACAGTGGAATGAACCGCCAAATATTCCGGCATATGTTTTTAACACAGCGGATAACCTTCCAGCCACAACCCAGTACTGGAAAACACCCATACGCACTCATTCAAACACACAAGCATACACTATAAACAATTTAGCTTACCCTATTCACCTATAGCGAATGTCTTTGGACTGTGGGGGAAATCGAAGCACCTGGAGGAAACCCACACGAACACGAGGAATTGAATGAATTAATATATTTATAAAGCAACTTCTTTATACCTTATAAAGTGCTGTACAGAAAAAGCAAAACAATAGAAAAGAAAACTGAATAAAAACATAAAAGAGCAAATTATCAAGACATTTTCAAAAGCAACAGAAAGCAAATAAGCTTTAGTGCACTCTGGAATAAATCAGACAGAATATTATCAGACAGACAGATTAATTAACTTGTACTGACCCCTTGATATTTGAAGGTAACATGCAACCTTTATAAACAATCATAATGTTTTTTTTCTCTCTAATTCTGTCCTTTTCTGTCTCTCAGTAGGTGAATATGTCAGCGAGGCTCTTTTGGTTCCAGACCGTTGCCGTTTCTTACACCAGGAGCAGATGGACTCCTGCGAGAGCTACGTGTACTGGCACAACATCGCCAAAGAGGTAAATCATAAAAGCTCAGAAAATTGCGACCTGAAAAAGCATTAGCACTGGAATTCAGCTTTAATAGCTTTGCATCTTTAATGGTTAGTGTGAGGCCTGTGAAATTGCAATGCCCCGCTGTGATCTATGATCTCCTGATTCTCATTTCCTCCCTGCACTTTCGCCAGCATCTCCTGGTACTCAGAGTTTCTCATTTGTTGAGTTTTTGTAGGTCATTTTAACCCGGCACGAATGCGCAATTACAGAAAGATAAAAAGCAGAAATAATGGCGTTTTAAAAAGCGCTGCCGCAGTCATTCATCTCTAGCTCTGCTCTTCAGGCCTGCACTGCTGACAGTCTGGAGCTGCACAGTTACGGGATGCTGTTGCCTTGCGGTGACCGTTTTCGGGGTGTAGAGTACGTCTGCTGTCCTGGCAGGACAGGATCGAGTGGACGTGGAGAAACGGAGGCTGCAGATGCTCTGCAGGGAGAAACAACACCCCTTGTGTCTATGGCTGGAGACAAAACTATCACCAGGTAAATGTGATGGTTTTGTATGGTAGTCAGTGGAGGAAAAAGTGCTGAATAATCATACTAATGTAGCCAAAATAAATGTAGTGCAAGTAGAGTAAAAGGAGCTGCTCTAAAATGTTTACAACTGACCAAAAAACTGGGGGGAAATTGACTTAACATAAATATGTATTAAATTACTTGTATATAAATTGGCATATGTCTTTCTGCTATTTTTTTTAGTTCAATGACCTCCTACATATAAATTGTACAATATACAATATAAAATCTATAAAATGAACATAATGTTTTTCTGTGAAACATCAAATTTAATAAGGCTACAGTATAATTGTGCCAATTTAATTGATGGAAATGAATTGCCTTTCAATATATGAGCAAAACAAATCTTTAAATGTTCTACAGAAGAAAGTCATACAGATGTAAAACTACATACAGATGAGTAAACTATGACAGAATTATTTTGGTGAATTATTCATTTAACAAAAAAAGCATTTAACGTTTTATGCATATAAGTATATTAGTTTATTTGACACTAATTTAAGTAATGAAAACTATTTTTGTTTCTGTATTTTTACACACCGGCCACTTTATTAGGTACACTTTACTCGTACCAAGTTGGACCAATTTTGCCTTCAAAACTGCCTTTATACTTTGTGGCATAGATTGGTGCCCTATTGGATTGAGATCTGGTGACTGTGGAGACTATTTGAGTACAGTGAACTCATTGTCATGATGCTCAATTGGTACTAATTGGCCCAAGAAAATATCCCCCACACCATTACACCACCACCACCAGCCTGAACCGTTGATGCAAGGCAGGTTGGATCCATGCTTTTATGTTGTTGACGCCAAATTCTGACCCTACCATCCGAATATTGCAGCAGAAATCGAGACTCATCAGACCAGGCAACGTTTCTGCAATCTTCTATTGTACAATTTTGGTGAGCCTGTGCAAATTGTACCCTCAGTTTCCTGTTCTTAGCTGACAGGAGTGGCACCCGGTGTGGTCTTCTGCTGCTGTAGCCCATCTGCCTCAAGGTTTGATGTGTTGTGTGTTCAGGGATGCTCTTCTACATACCTCGGTTGTAATAACTGGTTATTTGAGTTACTGTTGCCTTTCTATCAGCTCAAACCAGTCTGGCCATTCTCCTCTGACTTCTGGCATAAACGAGGCATTTGCACCCACAGAACTGCTGCTCACTGGATATTTTCTCTTTTTCGAACCATTCTCTGTAAACCCTAGAGATGGTTGAGTATGAAATCTCAGTAGATCAACAGTTTCTGAAATACTTAATCCAGCCCGTCTGGCACCAACAACCAAGCCACGTTTAAAGTCACTTACATCACCTTTCTTTCTCATTCTGATGCTCAGTTTAAACTGCAGCAGATCGTCTTGACCATGTCTACATGCCTACATACATTGAGTTGCTGCCATGTGATTGGCTGATTAGAAATTTGCATTAATGAGCAGTTGGACAGGTGTACCTAATAAAGTGGCCGTTGAGTGTTTATGATAGGCTATAGACAATAAAGTCACAGTGCAATTTTCCAAAATATAACTGTTCAATGTGGTCAATAAACTTAGATTATGCTTTTATATAATAGTTCAATAAGCATTTTGGTAATGCCGAATAGGTTATATTTTAGACACAATTTACAATTAAACAACAGTTCTAAATTAAATCCAGAGCAGAACATGTGTGCATCTCAGAGCCGCAGTGGGCAATATGCAATTGATTTAATGATTAATCTATAGAGTTACACTTTCATTAACAATTTCAATAAATGAATTAGCCACTTTGAATCAACTGAATCACTTTAAATCACTCATTAAGACATAACATGCTGTCATTTTTTGTTTTTAGAGTCATATGTATTATTTTTAGTCTTATGTATTATCAGTCGCTTCATTAGTCACTCAATTGGGAATTATACTTTACTTGTGAAGTATGATTTTGATTTAATCAAAAGAACTGATTAATAATTAACAATTCAATTGAGAATTTATACCTGACTAAAACTGTGTTGTGTTTTATTCACTGAAAAGACATTTGCTTGAAAATCAGACTACACTGATTGTGATCTAAATGTTTGGGTCTCTTAAAAAGAGAATCACTTCAAAAGAGTCACATAATTTTGTGTTCACTGTACTCTCTGATTTACTAAAAAGAATCGCTTCATAAGAGTAATTTATTCCAGACTACATGTTTTAAACTTGTTTTAAACTAAATCAGCTAGACATGTCATTTGATGCTTGATTTCATAAAAGGAGTCACTATACATATGAATCATTCCTTTGAGAATCAAACCACACTGGTTTCATCTTGACTTGACAAAATCCAATGAACTAAAATCTTTCTGATTCAATCAGTGTGAAAACAACACCGCCGACTCCCAGCCCTTCTCCTGAGACGGACATCGAGGAAGACGACATGGAGGAGGAAGAGGATGAGGTGGTGGAGGAAGAAGCAGAGGAGGAAGAGGAGGAGGAAGAGGAAGGCAATAATGAAGCAGCGGCTGAGGTAGAGGAAGCTGAGGAGGAGGAAACCGCCACCACAGTCAAATACCAGGAGGAGTACGAGTATCCCATCGACTCTCATTTCCAGGGCCAAGACTACATGGACAACTTCTACTATGACAAGAACCTCCAAACTGCCAAAGCCTCTACCCAGCCTCAAACACGGATAGACAACAGTGTGTATAAGTCATAATTATTAGACATAATTATTATGTGAGGGGTCATAAATCATCTCACACACACTCAGCAAAGGTTAAACAGAATGCCTGAGTTTAAACGGCAGCGCATTTTGTTGCTTCCTCTTTATAGGTAACCTGAAGTGCTTTGAAATGTGCAGTTTTTATTTGATGTTGGACATACTCTCAACTGAAGGGCGGGACATAGAGTAGCTCCTCCCCTTTAAAAAAACAGCCAATAGCTTGTCATTTTTATCACAGCTTTTCCAAATGGGAGTGGTTCAGATTAAGCGCAGCAAATGAAAGCAAATCAAAATCATCTTGAAGGGGGCGGGATATGTCAGATACTAGAAAGTATTTGATTGGTCATGACTTGATGAGAAACTGCAGTACTAGATGACTGCAAGCTTTTAGATGTTTATATTTTGTAAACGTGAATTTTTTCACTGTTTTGGAGCGCACTAGCTTAAACCCAGCAAGCACAGGAACATGTCAACATGACGCCAGATAGATGTTGTACCCCAACATCGAGGGATGTTGCAATTTGTTTGGAAATGAAACTCTGGTTTACGTCAGAACCCAACATCAGATAGATGTCAATGTCCAACATCGGACAGACGTTGCATTTTGGTTACTTTTCAACCAAACCAACTGCAATGCAATTGCAACCAACCTAAAATCAACCAAATATCAACGTCTAATGATCTTACAGCCTGACATTGTGTGGATGTTACCAATATGACGTTGGATTTTGGTTGCCATACCTGACGAACAAATGTCAGTATTTGACATCAATATGACGTTGGTTTAAGATGTTGGCTTAAAGTTGGATTTTGGTCACTTTCCAACACAACCTAAAATCAACAAAATATCAACGTTATGTCATGTCGTTATTCGACGTCAAAATAACATTGTCCTTAGATGCTGGCGACATAAATCTAACCTAATATTAAAGTCTTATGACATTGTGTGTCTACTGGGTACATATCCTTAAAACTAACAGACGAACATCTAAATATTTTTATTTTCATTTTCTGGGACCTTTATTCCCTCTCATAAACAAAAAAATTCAACTAGTCCTCCAGGATTTCAGTGGAAATTTCAGGGGGTTTTTTGCAGTGAAAATGTACACAAACAACATTATTGTACAATTTGTGTTACTTTATGACCTAAAGAAACTTGTAATACCTTTATGTTATATATTTTACAGACTTAACATTATGCTGAATTGTTTCAAAGAATGTTCAAATCCAGACAAATAATTAATTTTAACTAGTGATATGCTGTTTTGTCATGCTAATGATGTCACATACCCTTGAGTTGTTTTTTTTTTTTTTAGGGAACAGAACATCACCAAAGACACTTTAATATGTTGTGTGTTTTATTAGACTGAACAGAACAGCTTTATAACAGAATCTTAAATGTATTTAGGATGATAAAACTGCTCATCCATGAACATGATTTCTGCACTGCTCTTCTATAGTCCTATACGATGCAATAACGACCACACATTACGCTGTTATCAAACTATCAAACCTTTGTTTTTTGTAAATACACTCCCTCTAGTGGTGATAAATACATATGCTGTGTCCCAACTCACATACTATCCATCCTAAATAGCATTCAAAAATAGAGTTAGTATGTCCCAAACTGTAGTATAAAAAAAGAGTATGCTAAAGTTTCCTGAATGGTGTACTATATCTGTGTTGAACCATCTGTACTCGAACCACTAATATTGGTCACAATATATTGTGTGTTGAATTTAATTAGAACTACAGACTCGGGTAAGAAATGGAAACAAACTACAAACATGGCAGACACGTACGACCAACCGTCAAGTAGAGAGGCTTTGGTAAAGTTTGACTGACTATTATTTAATATCTAGCCAACTTAAAAATATTAAAGTCACAGTTGCCTTGTTATATTTCATATACAACAACAATGTGAAATAATATAAAGACGAGTTTGGTCATAAACTCCTGAATCCATAATTACACAAAGGTCTGAGGAGATTTCTGTTACACACTTTTCAGAACAAAAGTACATACTTATATGATGTAGTACAAGTATGAGAATTGGAACGCAGCAATACTATGTCTTTAAGTGTTTACCTCTTAACCGTACAATGCCTACAGTATGATGTGTTGCACAAAGGACTCTAAATAATCAAACTGCAGACAATTTCATATTGAGATGATGTCACGTGACACATTTAAATATGTCCTAATGTCTGTGGAAATAAAATAAACATGACTTTTTACGCATTCGCTTGCTTTCACATTAAATTCTGTGATTGAAGAAGTGGCAAATCCTGGCGGGACTGTTTAAAGTGAACACACTGTTCGTATTGACACCACTAAGCCCTAGTGATCCTTCTTTGCCTCTTTGATTGAATAATTGATTGAATAATCACTGATTGGTGTTTAATTAACTCTTTGTTCTGTCATTAGTGCCCACTCCTCGTCCTACAGATGGTGTGGATGTTTACTTTGAGATGCCGGGGGACGACAGTGAACATGCCAACTTTCTACGTGCCAAGATGGACCTGGAGGAAAGACGAATGAAACGCATCAATGAGGTGAGGGGGCGGGGATTTTTTTTGTTGTTGTACGTAAATGAGATATCAGTGTTTAAGAGGCTTTTTTTGTTTTATTTGTGTATTTAGATCATGAAGGAGTGGGCAGAGGCAGACAACCAGTCCAAAAACCTGCCCAAATCTGATCGCCAGGCACTAAATGAGGTACAGAAATGAATTCATTCCGGAATAGTTCACCCACAGAATGAACATTTTGTTATCATTTACTCATTATTCACTTGTAACAAATGTTTATGAGATGTTTTTATCTTCTGTTGAACACAAAGGAAGATAATTTGATAAATGCAATAAATTGACTATAATAGTATTAACTTTTTATTACTGTGGAGGTCAATGGCTATTAGTTTTCAACATTCTTAAAATAGCTTCCTTTTTGTTCAACAGAAAACTCATAAAGGTCAAAAATCACTTAAAAGTGGGTAAATATTGAGTATTTTTTAAAACTGTATTTAACTGCTCTCTTAATTGTGTAATGATAATAATTGTAATACTTTTATGCAGTACAGATGCATTAAATTGGTAGACAGTGACAGGAAAAACCTTTATACTGTAACATTACAAAACATTTCTGTTTTAAATAAATGCTGTTATTTTGTAGCTTGAATGAAGGTCCTACCAATTCAAATGTGTAAATAACCAGAAATGACCCATAAATTACAAAATTCAGCTTTGCATCATAGACATAAATTACAATTTAAATATATTCAAATGGAAATCGCTTAATTTTACAGTTTAAAAAAGTGCCAATCTGGATCAAAGATGGACTAACACAAACATTTGGTTACAGTTGGTCCTATTAGTAAAAATTTTAAGAGGATCACATGCTTATGATTGACCACAGCTGGTCCCGCATTAGCTAACCAGATTTACCAATCAGACTATTCTTAAGTTACTGTAAATAACCAGAGTTTCCTACCTCAAATTATCTTTGCCTTGCTAATTGCCCCTACTCCTCCTCCCTTTGTCATGGGTATCACAAAAACAGTTGAAAGATCCAAGTGCAGCAAAACACATTTGTCAAACAATGAAGATCCAAAAAATGACAAGGGGTCAGGCAAGGTACCAAAAGCAACAAAAACTGAGTGCAAAAACTAAGCACAAGAGTGAATCAAACAAAAACTAAACAGGAATCCAAAAACGTAGTGATGATACTAAACAAGGTGAACAATCAAACCAGACACGATGAACCGAACCACAAATAAAGCAGGACAGAACTTTACAAATCCAAAAGCAAACTAAACACAACATAACATAACAGGGCTTATAGAGACAGAACTAATTAGACAATGAAGAACAGCTGGAAACAAGGAGTGATCACATGACTAGGATACAAAACAAAAACCAAAACAAGGGCTGGTGCCCTTGAAGACCACCAAAGGGCACTGCAGCAGGTGTGACACCCTTTTCCTAGACAGGGCAGCACGACGGCCCAGTGGTTAGCACTGTTGCCTCACAGAAAGAATGCCACTAGTTCAAGTCCTTACCAGGCCAGTCGATGTTTCTGTGTGGAGTTTACATGTTCTCCCTGTGCTCGCATGGGTTTCCCCTGTGTTTCCCAGTTTCCTCTCACCATCCAAAGACATGCAACATAAGTGAACTGACTAAACCAAAATTGGCACCACATACAGTTGCAATCAGAATTATTCAACCCCCTGATTTATTAGCCCCCCTGTAAAATTTTTTCTCCAATTTCTGTTTAATGGAGAGCAGATTTTTTCAACACATTTCTAAACATAATAGTTTTAATAACTCATCTCTAATAACTGATTTATTTTATCTTTGACATGATGACAGTAAATAATATTTGACTAGATATTTTTCAAGACACTTCTATACAGCTCAAAGTGACATTTAAAGGCTTAACTAGGTTAATTAGGTTAACTAGGCAGCTTAGGGTAATTAGGAAAGTTATTGTATAATGATGGTTTGTTCTGTAGACTATGGAAAAAATAAATAGCTTAAAGGGGTTAATAATTTTGACCTTAAAATGGGTTTTAAAATTTAAAAACTGCTTTTATTCTAGCCAAAATAAAACAAATAAGACTTTCTTCAGAAGAAAACAATATTATCAGACATACTGTGAAAATTCCCTTGTTCTGTTAAACATCATTTGGGAAATATTTAAAAAAGAAAAAAAAATTCAAAGGGTGTTCAATAATTCTGATTGCAACTGTATGAGCTCTTAGCCAGCCGTATATCTCTCAATAGCAAACCCTAATTTGTCTTTAGCCATAAACAGCAGAGGAGTTCTTGAACGGGAGTCTTGCCCTGCAAACAGGAGGAAGCCCCGGGCTCAAGGATCTTAAACTCGGGGCTCTCTCCCAGGACAGCATGCTAAACACACTTTATTATCAATCATAATCAAGTGTGAACTCAAATAATTAACCCAGGAGTTGGGTTAGTCCCTATTACACCCCAAATTGGGTTGAAATAACCTGCCATTTTTTTAGAGTGTATATATATATATATATATATATATATATATATCCAGATGCATATGTCAATTTAAATATATATATATATATATCTTATATCTAATAATAATTTGCAATTGTTCTGTTTATTTATCAAATAAAAACACAGCAACTTTTCCTACCAAACCCAAACATATATACAGTACTGTAAAAGTGACAAATGCTACAGGTTTTGTTACATTTACTGTAGTTTGTTTTCCTTCTGCTTGAACCAAAACAATGCTAATTTAGTTTCTCATGACTATCTTATGACTGACCCTTATAATTAAAATGACTGCATCTTATCTACTTGAAGAGTCTGATTTGTAAGTAAAATGGGTTGCACATGATGTACATAAAAGTTACGGCAACAATAGCACACACTGATAGATTTACTGAAGATGAAATTGATCCTTATGCTTCACGTGCTGGCAAAAACCTTTCTTTGAAACAACAGAAACTAAAAAACAGCCATTTTTAAGGGATAAATTACCCCTTAAAAAATCTAATCAACAAATCTTTAACCCACCCTCAAGTGGTTCCAAATCTGCATATGTCTTTCTTCTTTTGAACGCAAAAGAAGACATTTTGAAATATGGAAAAATAACCAGTAACCATTGGTGGAAAGAGTACTGAATAATTATACTCATGTAAATATACTATTACTTGCTCTCAAAAGAGTTGTAAGTATTACGCTGTGAAAGGTTGATGCCTTTACATGCGAGTTGTGCATGTGTGTGTGAAAACGTAACGTTCTGTAGGGAATTTAGTGATTGTTTAAGGCCTTTTAATGATTTCAGTCATCATACAGACATCATCATCATCATCATCACCATCATAATCTAAACAGTCTCTCAGCCATTGTGTGTGATGATTTTGTGTCTTTTTGGACACGTATTAATGCTTCCACACTGTACATGTTTGCTGCATTTATAAAGCGCCTGTGTTAGAAGGTGTGATTTTTATAGGCTTGATTTGATTGGATGGGAATTACAGAACTGATTATTCTTGATTCCAATCAAATAGTGGTTTGGAAAAGCACAGATACAGCACTAACAAAGTTCTTAAGTGAAAGTAAAAGTGCTCGATTACAGTAATTTGAGTATTTGTAATGTGTTGCTTTACACCACTTCCAGTAACCATTGACTACATTTTTTATGTATTTCTGGTAATCAAGTTTTCATTTTTGGAAAAACTATGTCTTTAAAGGCATAGCTTACCCAAAAATGAAAATTACTCAACCACAGGTCATCAAAGATGTACAGTAGGTGATGCTTTTTTTCTTTAGTAAAATAAAATATGTGATTCATATAATGGCAGTAAATGGTCACCAGTTTTTAGATTAAAATAAACATATACAAATGAGTCCAAATTAATAGTGATGCCTCCTGATGACACATTGAGGTCTTGTGAAGTGAAACAATCCGTCATATTAAATATCCTCTTTCACTATGAAATGCATCACAAAAAAAGAGTGAAATAGGTTACGAATACTGCCTAATGTGTTTTTATAGTCATCACTCTCACTTTTTCCCTCATGTTTTCATGTTTCCAGCACTTCCAGTCAGTCCTGCAGACTCTGGAGGAGCAGGTGGCCGGTGAGAGGCAGAGGCTGGTGGAAACACACCTGGCCCGAGTGGTGGCCACCCTGAATAACAACCGCAGACTGGCCCTGGAGAGCTACCTGAGCGCTGTGCAGAGTGACCCACCACAGGTGCAGCCCTTCGTTATTAACATAATACACTATTTCCACAGCAAGAAAAGAAATGTGGTTCAGTAATGTTAGCAAAGGGAGCAGTATTTCAGGACTATATTGACACAGGACAGGAAAAGAATAGTAAGGAATGTTAGTTAAGATGAAGCAGTAATAAAGAATAATTCTACAGCATTTACCAATTTTAGCTGATGTTAATCTTAACATTTATGAATCTATAATTAAAACCAAATGTGTCTGTTTATAATTGTGCATGCATTGCAAATTAAAATCAACTTTCCTTTTTGCTTTCTGAAACATGAACATGCAGCCGGATCGTGTGCTCCAGGCTCTAAAGCGTTATATGGCCGCAGAGCAGAAGGACAGACGACACACTCTCCGCCATTACCAGCACATTGAGTCTGCAGACCCTCAGAAAGCAGAGCAGATGAAGTTCCAGGTTTGAGATACACATCTAGATCTGTTCGTCATCCATTCGTTTTCCCATTTTATATTCCAACGCAATCTCATGGCAATTCGTAACTTTTTGATTTAGAGGCTAATTCGTACAAATTAGTATGATTTGCTCATCACCCAATGACGGTTGGGGTTAGGTGCCATGCCTCCTTTTTAAAATCGTACCGAACTCATATGAATTCGTACGAATTAGCCACTAAACTGACAAAACGTAAAATACTTACGTTTCCTCACGAGATCAGGCTGTATACTCTACACCACTGCTGTGTTTTATTGTCAAAAATGTGTGTATACTCTACAGTGCATAATAATAATAATAATAATAATAATAATAATAATCAGGGCTTGACATGAACACCCGCCAACCCGCCGAATGCGGGTAGATTTTACCTGTGGCGAGTTAGACAGACACCTCCACTAGCCACTTTGGCTGGTTGAAAATTATTTTTAAATTGCCAGTGCTGCTTTTTTACTAAAGATTAGAATTTTAGTTTAAGAGAGTTTGTCAATATGTGTGCAAATGTACTTTTAGAATCCAGAAGCAGCACGATTGATAAGTATTCGCGCGAGCAAAAGAAAGTAGGTGAATACTGAACAAGAGGATGGTTGGGTGCATAGAGAGACACAGGTGATCCTTACTCGCTGACAGTGTCGCGCGCACAGCTGATGTGATGCCTGAGTGCTTAAGAGCTTCGTGTCCCGTTTCCTTGTGCAAAGCAACCATGCCTGGAAGGCAACTGGTGTGATCATTTCTATATGAAATAGACTGAAAGTCTCGAGAGCTCAAGATTTTTTGTAAGCAGCAGCCGTTGCTTTCACTTTTACCATTCTTTAAACAGATTATTAACAAGCCTAATGTAAACCATGTGCATGTAATCATTTCAATATCGCACACAGAATGTTTTTAATAGGCATTCTTTTGCTTACAGTTATTTTTGTTAATGTATGGTTTAATTATCATCCTATACAATAACATTGTTTTAATAGGAGATTAACTTATTAACATTTATCTGTAGTTAATCAGTGATCTGGGACCTTTAGCCTGGAAAGACTGTATAGTTCTAGATACATGAGAATGTTTTATTCTCTTTTTCTACTTTTTTTAAATGTTAATAGTTAAATAAAAAGTTATATTTTACTTGTTTTGATGCATTATTTAAAATTTGTGGCAAGGAAATAATTAGATTGGTGTGGCCAGAGGAAAAAAAAATTACATTTTGTTGAGCCATGAAAAGTCATGTGAAAAAAAACTAATTGCAATGCGACACTAAGAAACCACAACTCATTTGCTTATGCTCATTGAGCAAGGTCACTACACACAAAAACTTACATTTATGAGGCATGTGACATAACACAAAATTTAAATCAAGTAATTTTAGCATGCCAAAGTCAAATTTATGCATATAAAATATATTTTCCCAATAACAAAATTGTGGCTAATGAAAATGGTGAGTGGCTAGTAATGTTGGAAAACTACTAGCCACAGTGGCAGGTGATCAAAAAAGTTAATGTCAAGCCCTGGTAATAATAATAATAATAATAATAATAATAATAATAATAATAATAATAATAATAATAAT
>CAIGQZ010000379.1:21321327-21331327 GCA_903798205.1 Danio tinwini
ACACACACACACACACACACACACACACACACACACACACACACACACACACACACAAAGGTAAGGCTTGTTTGTATGTACGGTTGCAAAACATGCTTCAACTTGCTAGAGCTAGTAACAAGACATAACAAAAGACGTTCAATGTGAATTTTTTCATTTGAGCAGGTTGTTTTAACCTTGTCTTTCAAACAAAGCTTACAAACAAGAAGTAGAAGCTATGTTTAATATGCAAAAACATTCATTTACATTTCATTATAAAGAGTATTCTTCACTGATTCACCTGTTTGCATGTGTATCAAGAAGTTAATTTAAAAGTAAAAGTCAATCATCAGCTAAAATCTTTATTGTTGTTGCTTCTTTGCATGCTGTGGTTAAGAGACACACACAAAATAGATTTACTCTAGCTTATGGGGTTGTGGCAGGATGCAATGATGTTGCAAGATCTTTTTAAGGTGTTTTTTAAAATGTTTAAAAAATGTACTGTATAACTCAGCCTTATGATGCTGTTTAAAATTTACACAAAATTATGTGTTCATCTTTGGTAGTATTTAACCTTTCATCCGCACATGAATAATTATTTAAGCATTTTGTTCTATGCAAATAACAATACACCTAAGTATACATATTCATGGCTTTACATTAACACCCGCAAACCTGCTAAATGCAGGTAGATTTTAGCTCTGGCGGGTTAGACAGACACCTCCACTAGCCACTTTGGCTGGTTAAAAATCATTTTTAAATTGTAGTTTTCTTAAAAGCAGGGTTCGACAATGGCCCAATATTCGTGCAAATGCGATCTTAGAATCGAGAAGCAGCACAACCGGCAAAAATAATTGTGTTCGTGCGGGCAAAAGAAAGCAGGTTGATTACTGAATGAGAGGATAATGACTCTCGCCAACAGCTAATGTGATGCGCGCTCCCATTTCCTTGCCTGAAACAACTGTGCTTGGAAACGCATCTGATGTGATCGGTTCTCTTTCAAATAGACTAGACAAAAAGTTATGTTCATGCACCCACAGTCCTGCTGCTTTCAAGAGCTCCAGATTGGTCTTTTTGTAAGCAGCACCGGTTGCTTTCGCTTTAACCATTATTTAAACAGGATATAGGATATTAACTTCCCATTTATGTAAAAAAAACAAAAAACATTAAAACTGGTGTTGTTTTTAAGAAATGTTTTGTTAAATAAAATGTATAGTATACAGCTATATTTTGCTTGTGTTGACATTATTTAAAATTTGTGGCTTAGAAATAATATATATATTTTTTTTTTGTGTGGTTAGAGATAAATTTGGTAAATCCTTTGAGCTCTGAAATGTCATGTTAAAATAAAAACTAATTGTAATACAACATTATGAAACCATGACCCATGTGCTCATGCTCACTGAGCAAGCTCATACACAAAATTAAAATGAATTAGGAGGCATGTGGACATTCCACAAAATGTAAATCAAGTAATTTTAGCATGTCAAAGTCATATTTATGCATATAAAATATATTTTCCCAGCAACAAAATTGTGGCTAGTAAAAATGGCGAGTGGCTAGTAATGTTGCGAAACTGCTAGCCACACTGGCTGGTGATCAAAAAAGTTAATGTCAAGCCCTGTACATATTCTCTTTGAAGGTTACACTTTTGTAATCGGAATGTTAGACATTTGTCACAAATAAAGATGACTCATCTGAGGTTGGGGAAGTACACATAGACAGGAAATACTTTCTAAATGAGCTCAGTCTTTAGCAAAACATCATAATATGCTAATGTTGTTTCAATTGCAGATAACCAACAACATTTAATCAGAGATTGTAAATAGATTTTCATTTCAACCAGAAAGCTATAAACAAAAAAACACAGTTTTAAGAAGCAATATTATTTCATTTAAATGGTAGAATCAACTATCAACACTACCCAAAAAATATATATTTTGTTTTTAGCAGAAGACAGAAATGCATACAGGTTTGGAACCCTTGAGGAAGTGTAAATTTGAAGAATTGTGTTATACTATTGAAGTCAAATGCTACGGTCAGCTGTCTGATTCATGACATTCTTCAAAATATCTATAGAAAGAAAACTCATAAAGTGTGTGAACAGTTAATCAAGATAGAAGTTTTGTTTTTGGTACTACTGTACCTCTACAGTACTTCTATATACAGTGCATTCAGAAAGTATTTATACCGCTTCACTTTTTTTCACATTTTTTTTATGTTACAGCTTTATTCCAAAATGGTTTAAATTCATTGATTTCCTCAAAATTCTACACACAATACAACATAATGACAATGTGAAAAAAAAAAAGATTTTTTGAAATTGTTGCAAATTTTTACAAATTAAAAAAACTGAAAAATCACATGTACAGAAGTATTTGCAACCTTTGCTCAATATGTTGATGCACCTTTGGCAGCAATTACAGCCTTAAGTCTTTTTGAATATGATGCCACAAGCTTGGCACACCTGTCTTTAGGAATTTTTGCTTATTCCTCTTTGCAGTACCTCTCAAGCTCTATCAGGTTGGATGGAAAGTGACTGTGTAAAACCATTTTCAGATCCAGAGATGTTCAATAGGATTTAGGTCTGGTCTCTGGCTGGGCCACTCAAGGACATTCATGAGTTGTTGTGAAGCCACTCCATTGATATTTTGGCGGTGTGCTTTGGGTCATTGTCCTGCTGGAAGATGATGAGCAGTGCTTGGTTTTTTCCAATTGTAATGCCTGGCATTCACCCCAAAGAGTTCAATTTTAGTCTCATCAGACCAGAGAATTTTGTTTCTTATGGTCTGAGAGTCCTTCAGATGGAGCTCAGAAAGAGTGCCCCTCGGTTTATTAATCACCTCCCCGACTAAGGCCCTTCTCCCCCGATCACTCAGCTTAGATGGCCGGTCAGCTCTAGGTAGAGTCTTGGTGGTTCCAAATATCTTACACTTAAGGATGATGGAGGCCACTGTGCTCATTGGAACTTTCAGAGCAGCAAAAAAAAAAATTCTGTAACCTTCCCCAGCCTTGCGTCTCGAGAAAATCCTGTCTAGGAGTTCTACAGACAATTCCTTTGTCTTCATGCTTGGTTTGTGCTTTGACATGCACTGTCAACCCTGGGACCTTATATAGACAGGTGTTTGCCTTTTCAAATCATGTCCAATCAGCTGAATTTACCACAGGTGAACAATAGTGAAGCTGCTGAAACATCTCAAGAATGATCAGTGGAAACAGAATGTACCTGAGCTCAGTTTAGAGCTTCACGGCAAAGGCTGTGAATACTTATGTACATGTGATTTTTCAGGTTTTTTATTTGTAATAAATTTGCAACAATTTAAAAAAATATTTTTTTCACATTGTCATTATGGGGTATTATCAGGGCCGGATTAACCAATGGGCATTATGGTGAAGGGCTCGGATTTCTACCATCCCATCCGGTCCCAACCATCTCAGCGTGAATGTTTATCATTTCCTCAATATCTTATTTCTCATTATTTTCATTAAAGATAATTAATTGATTATTTGAACGACTATTTAACTTTGCATTGATTTCAACTAATGAATAAGTTAAATACACTGCTTTATGTAAGAATGTTCAGTGAATTGCCTGTCTCTTTGAAACTATTTTCAGGAGCCACCAAACTAGGTCAGAGGTCACAGAGACCTTGAGTGGAAATAAACGGCTGAGGACATGAAACAACTTCTATTGTTTCTATTGTTATTTCTATGAGTTAATACTATCTGAAATGTCTTAAGTGATTTTGCTATTTTTACGGTTAATTATTTTAAAGTAATTTTACTTTTTATTCAAGATATACTTTTAACTGTCTGAATGTAGATTATACCAGTTTTTAACAGGTTTTGATAAAGACGGCTGAGAAGTACACACAGCTCTGGATAAGAAACAGATTGTACTTTAAGTGTGTGTGCTCTATATGATTGTAGATACTTTTAACAGGTCTGGAGTCAGTTCTAAACAGTTTATTGAATGTCTGATGTTTATGCTTAAGATATTGTTCAGAATTGTACGCACGCACCCACATGGAAATTTTCTAAGTCTATCTGTGTTTTAACCAATCAGGTTAGAACACCTATATGTATGACGCAGATAATGACGTTATGTGAGAGTATAATTGTTATTGATTTGTGATTGTAAGCAGAGCGGCCTAGGAACTCATTGCGAGTGTTGAAGCTGGCTTCTGCTGATGAAACTGCAAACTATATTCAGTAAACTTTATTTATTTATTTGAATCTCTGACTCCGGCTCTTCTTCATCTGAAAGACTGGTCATTCTTTGGGTTAAAACTGTAATTACCCCTACAATGGGCACAGGCCCAGGGTCCCGTGCGCACTTAAGACCCCTGCGAGGGTGAAAAAAATGGCAATTTTGCAGCGTCTATTAAGTGCAAGTAGTGTACCTCGTGGGAATAAACTAGTTAAATTATTCGTGCCCATCACTGTTTGATTGACAGAGACAACATAAGTAAAGAGCAAGTAAAGAAGTAAAGACTTCTTTTTTTCCACACTACATATCAGATTTTGCCTACTCTTCATCAAGAGGAAGACAAGTAGGAATCATTAATAAGTGTGTGTATTATGGAGGACTCAGATTCATAGAACTGGATTGGAGAGGTATCATGTCTAAATTATATGCATTATATGTTTGTAAAAGTTATACATTAAAAATATACTTAATTATTAATTTTTAGCATTGCTTCTGTGAACCTGAACAACTATATTAAAATCCATTAATTTTCACTAGTTGTATTAGTATTAATTAATTAAATGCTTTAAAAATAAGTTAAATCTTTGTAGACTAGAAATATATCTACTGTATATCCTTTATTTTAAAAATGCAGGTAAAACATTATAGATTCATTTTATTAAAAAAATATTATATTAATCATATTTTTTAAATCAACTATAGGGGTGTGGCTAGGTAGGGGGCTTACAAGACATTGTGTCCAGGGGCCTCTGAATTCTTAATCCTGGCCTGGGTATTGTGTGTAGAATTTTGAGGAAATAAATTATTTTGATCCATTTTGGAATAAGACTGTAACATTAAAAAAATGTGGGAAAAGTGAAGCGCTAAGAATACTTTCCGGATGCACTGTAGACCAAATGAAAATTAAGACAACAAAAAGACTTCCATAATTCACTCTTATTTCAGTTTTTAAAAAGTTACTCAATTATGAGTTTTCATTATTTGCAAAGACCAGCAATATTGAAGACATGAAACCTTTACTGTTTTGAGCCAAGAAAAGCTTTCCAATAGAGTTTTATTGTCAAAATGTAAAAAAAAATACCTTGGCTGCAATGTAAAAGAAGCTTTAAAATAAACAAATAACACTTCAAACTATACAAATAAAACCATTTAGAAAAGGGAAGGAAAAAAGTAGCAAAGTATTCATCAAAGTATTTATTTTGTATTTAGTTTAGCCAAAGATGAAGGTTAATTAAATTTACATAAGCAACAGTTCAATAAATCAAAAGCATGATTATTTTCGAACACAAAAGGGAAAGCACTGCTAACATTATATGTATATGTATCTATACCTTTTTCTTCATCTTCTTGATTATGTAAACACAAATAATTGTGATAAATAGAAAAACTGTTATATTTAGGCTGAGGAGCAGAAAGGCAATCCAGGGGTTGTCTGGTTTTAGGTCTGCAAAAAATTTAAATTGAATAATATTAATAATTGTATATTTGAGATTTGTTTTGATTCATTCATTCATTCAAAAAAAAAATTTATATATATTTACCTGCATCCAAATCAGGATTCAAGATGTCTGGCTCTCCTATGTGACATGAGCCATAGGTTTATTCCACAGAATAATCAGTAGTAACATGTAATAATATTAACTTTTAATATACATTATAGAATTACAGAGTAAAATTTAAGAACTTACCGGACTTTTTATTTTTGTCATGAATTATTAGTAGTGTACCATTTCCAAAATGTCGGCTAAATATTTTATCAACAAAGCACTCTGAGCTACACCTCAGCTGGTCGGTGTCATTTACAGATAAGTCTTTTACTGTTAGTGATGTGATTGTTTGGTTGGAATCCAAAGTGACGCGACGATGGTATTGCTGAGCATCTTGAACATTAATATGCTTGCTTGGGATGATCTCATTCCAAATATACCACTTAAATTTACAGAATTCAATCTTCTCTTGATCAGAGTGTATTCGACAAAGCACAATTGCTGTATCGCCCTCTTGGTAGTATTCTTTCGTTGGATTTTGATCTACCCAAACTCTGGTAGACCCTAAAGCTTCAAAAGATATGCAAAAAGTGCAAAACATGTTTCATGCCCATTTAACAGAACTAAATAAGTGGAAACAATGAGAAAAATCAACGTACCTAAAATACATAGTAGTAATTGCACACTGTATCTGTTTTGCTTGCTCATGCTGTCAGTTTGTCGGTTTTTGTGCAAATGCTCTGCAAACAGGAAACTAGCTTTGATGAGCAGGACACCACAAGAACCAAAATGCCTGCAGTATTTGAGAAAGGGCAACTGGGAACTTCTCACAATTCTCACAATATACAAAGTTTTCGCACAATTACAATTAACAACAAATCTGCAGATGTACTGTACACTCAAGGATGATTTAACTTTTAATAAAGGAAAGCATTTTATTGCAATTAGTTCAAGGTATTCATCAAGTGTCTTAAAGAGCCCCTATTACACATTAAAAAGGGTCATATTTCGGTTTTATGGGTCTCTAACAACATACTGATATGTATGCAAGGTCAAAAAACACGTTCATGGTCTTATAATATGCATTTATTTTTACCTAATTATCCCAGCGACTCCCATATGAATCATTCAGCGATTCATTTGTTCCCAAACCCCTGCTTAGCACGAAGCTAATCTGCGACCAATGACAGCCTGTTGCCAACATTGGTATAGGATCCGATCGCAGCAGACTCCCGAAACACGCTTCAAAGTAAACTTACTAACACCACAGTAAACAGTACCCAGTTCTCAACAGTGTTATTCAGACATCTCAGCGCCGAAAGCAGTGCAGTTAAACACTAGCATATGTATGACATACATTCAGTTTTAATCCACACAGCAGCAAAAGCTAAATTCTGAACCTTGATCGCTGCAGGTTTGAATTTTGCCGGGTCTGCGCGCGCAACCATTATGTTTCGTAACGACGTCACGCCGAAACGGCTGAAGATTCGTTATCAAGACGATTCATTTAAACCACTATGAGTCGACTCTTTTATAGATGAATCAATAGTTTTAAAAACTGTCCACTTACAGATTTAAGCTTTAGCTGGATATTTCACTTCACTAAGAGCTGTGTTACACACTACATGGAAGGTCATTTTCAAAAACCCATAATAGGGGCTCTTTAAACTGCCATTTTAGTTTTAAGTGCTGAGAATATAAGACATTTATCTCTACTTTCCATCTTCAGTATAAAAGCAAATTATTCTGGAATAAAGCTCAACTGTGGGCTCTGGGAAATTTAAGTGTGGTCTGGACATTCTTGATCCCTATATTTCATGTTTCTTGAGTATCAGGTACATTACTGGTTAAAAAGACATTTCACTCAATAATAAAATTTCTGCCATAAAACATTTTTCACTCTCATGTTGTTGCTATATGTCAGCTGAGGTGTTAACACAATAATTGAATAAAAGCTGGTTAAAATGAGAACATGCATAATATAACAGGGTTTACATACCATTTAACAGAACTCTTTGTGAGATAATCTGATAATCCATATTGTTTACAAATATTGAACGAAACAAAATGTTCCTTTTGAGGTTCATTCACTGCCCATCACCAGATTAGATTTTTAGTAACATGAACTACCATAAAACAAATTATAAAACAAACCAATCACAACATTTACAAGGAGCAGAAGTACAGTAACACATTTACTTGTAGGTTTCGAACATGCCAGAAGGACTCAGCTAAGGTCCTCAGAGTTTGACACCCTTATTTTAATCTGACTGTACTTTGCAAGTCACTCCTCAGTTTTCTAACAAAAAAGCTTAATTTTGAGGAGCCACTTTTCTATGCCTTTTGTTTTGTTTAGAGCAGTGGTTCTCAAACTGTGATATGCGGGCTTCCTTCCAGTGGTATGCGGAAGAATTGCTAAATAATAAAAGAATAAAATGAACACACTTTTAATCCTTTGACGCGTACGATATCACTGAAACTCGTGTGATCAGACAGCATTGACTACTCCCTGAAGTGTACGATTATGCTAGTGTGCTTGAATGTTTACGTTAGTGCATCACGTCATCAGATGTTAAAAATCAGTCCCCTTTATTAGCGCAGAGCCAGAGGAAAAGGTGCGCAGCATTTGCAGAATAGATACACGCTGGAGAAGCCGGTAAGACCGGTGCTGTTGTGTTGGCATTTCAGTTACTGCAAACTCAGGAATTCCCCCATGATGCATCATTGGTAAAATAATTACTACAAATGTGTGCTCATAGTCCTGTAAAATAATGTGTGTTTTCTATATATTTGTTTCCATTATACAAGTTATTTGTTTTGTAAAGAAGCGTACACGGCTTTCGGTCTAATTCTTTACCTCAGGCCCCATTTATACTAATACGTTTTTGTTTTAAAGGTGCTGTCTGTACGTTTTTGACTCTTCTAAAGCATAAAAATACCATAATATGTGTGCAGATATTTAAGAAACATCCCAAAGTGAATATAATAGTTTAACTGAGAAACAATGCTGAAGTCAGATATTCTGCTTTTTTAAGTGGTTTTTCCGTGCCGGAACGCTGTCTTTCTTTAGGTAAAGTTAACCTGCACAATGCTAGTTTAGACAATTATAATTCAGCACCCCGGGTTGTCTTGTTGGTAAACAGCGTATGTCATTCATTCATTAAGAAAGGCTCTGAAAGCATGCGTCCGCGAGCTAAAAGGACAGTATCAGACGTCGAAATGAGACAAATTCAGTTCCACATGAGGTTATTAATAAGCAAATTATATAAATATTAAGAACGTAAACATTAGGTGAGCAGGTTACATTGTAGCCACGTGTCCTAACAACACGCTTTGTGACGAGATACGCAGTGATGAGCAATTTGGCCTTTTGCACCAGACGAAACACGACAGAAATTTAAATACAGCCTTTCAGAAGCACAGAATATGCACTCACTCACGAAACGGTAAGGTTAATAATCTGTTTAATACATGTTAACCCTCTTTAACATCATTAAATGTAAAATGGCATTCAAACTCATATTGTTAGCATTTAGCACTGAATAAAGCACACAAGGTTTACCTGAGGTGATCACTGTCATTTCTGTTGTTCAGCTGTGAGAAATAGAAGCCATTTCTTATATATCAATTCGAGGTGTTGGTTAGAACTAAAACTCCTTTTAATATAGAAAATATTCCCTCTGTAGCGTGTCGTTGCTTTTATTTAGAACACAGTTTAAATCACTGGCTCCTGTACTTAATTTGGCAACCCGCGCTTGCGTTTGTTTTGATCCAGGAGTGCAATACCTGGTTCAACCACTGGGTGTCAAACTTACATACTGCACCTTTAAAACGCATACGTTTTGCTACAATTATGCCTTCCGTCCACTCTATCTTTGATATTAACATAACAGACACAAAAACAATGTTAAGGCGTCGTGTAGCTACATATTTATATGATCGTCATCTTCACTGTATGCATGTTTATAACAAAACGGAGCCTATAACATTACTGCCTCCTTTCATTTTCAGTGAAAAATACAAAACATACCTTCTCCTTTGTTGAATATCAGTTTTGATAATCAATAATGGCCATTATAAAAGTATAAAGAATAATTAGTTTATACATTATAGGAAATAAAATGCAAGCAACCAGTCAAATGTGCAGAATCAGTGTACGTGGTTACATTAATTAATATACTAACCTATCTTTGCACTCAGCTAAAACACGTTAGCTGAGAACAAGTAATAGATTCAAAAGACCAAAGTCAGGGAATATGTCGTTAGAGATACAGTAGACAACAAGATGAATTAAATATTACATTTAACAAATATATTGAGATTA
>CAIGQZ010000379.1:21333086-21348460 GCA_903798205.1 Danio tinwini
TGTGTGTGTGTGTGTGTGTGTGTGTGTGTGTGTGTGTGTGTGTGTGTGTGTGTGTGTGTGTGTGTGTGTGTGTGTTTGTGTGCGTGAGAGAGAGAGAGAAAGTAAGATGCTTACTTTCAATCTACCTAGTGACTTCTCATGTAATTCAGAAAAGAGCACTGATTGGATGACTGTGTATAGTTTACATGAAATATTCCCTCTTCCTTAAAGGGGATTGTCATGGAATACATTCTTTTCTGTAAATGTCCTTCCTTCTTAGTTTTCCATGTGGATTAAACATACATTTCTTTTTATGAACAATGAAGTCTCAGATTCTGGTAAGTACATCATTAATCAGTTTACAGTCAACATGACTGAAAGTATCTATAGACTTTTCATTTTGATTTGGCTATTTGGATGTATAATAAATCTCCTGGTACTGTAAATTATGTGCACCTAATAATACTTTTAAATCCTCTTATGAAATATTATTAATTTATTTTACTCATTTATCTCCTAGTGACATACAGACTTTTTTATTTAATACAATTTTTTCTTTTAATTTAAATAAGTATATTGGTATTCAAATTATTTTACTTGAGTTTCTTTGTTTAATACTGTTGTTCTGTTGATCAATCCAGACAAATGAAGGTTTTTTTATTCTGATACTGATTCAGTCTGCCTCTAGTCCTGGTAAGCTAAAGTTTACACGTCAATGCTTAATACTAATATTTTATGCCAATGTTATATATCAATACAGTAACAAAACAATTATAATAATTGAAATGGCACAATATTTTTAATCAAGAATTTTTTTTGCAGAAAAGAATTATGATGTTGTATGTTTTAAAAATGACCAGGCAATTTGCTGCCCCAAAAGCTGTTCTAAAACATGTCATTCAGAAAAACGATTTGAAAGTGCTACCTGTAGGTCATGTAAGTAAATCACATGTGTGTATAATTTGTTGTTTGTTATGTATATTTTGTTTTTGAAGCTATATACAGTACAGTATACTTACAGTACATTCACCATAGTTGTATGTATTTGTGTTGCTTTATACTTTCTGTTCTGGCTAGATAATGGAGGAAAGATGCAGTGCATAAATGAAGTACATGAACATATTATTCTACAACAGTGTCTTGAACACATCCCCAAGACAAATGCTGAATGTATCATCACTAAGGGTATTGTTTTGCATTATTACACTCAAAATAAAGATGTTCAGAAACTATTACAAAAAAGAAAAAAGAAATGAAAGGGGGGCTAAAAATCTGACTTCAACTGTATGTGCCTCTTTTGCCTAGCAACATCCTGTAACATAAACATAATGTTATAAAAACATAACTTTACTTCAGATACGTCTTTCAAATCATACTTTTATAATTTAGTGCTGCAAAAAAGCCTTCTCCCTGCTTGTAAAAAGTATAAATGAAAATGAGGCGCAGACATTAGCGGGTGATCTAGTAGCCTAACTTTGTCTGAATTACCTAAAAGATCATATTTTCATAGTAATGACTTCATTAAATGTGATGACAGACATGCAAAGCTTATTTTAATATCTCAATAGAAAATGTGACGACACATTATGACGTCTTATATGAGAATGGTCAGAATAATATAAGGTAATAAGGTAACACAACAACAATAGCACATGAATAATAATGCATTAATATGTAAACTAAACATTACTTTATTAAGAACTAATTATGAGTTAAGGCATGCATCATGGACAAACTAACTACAACATGAGTCACATGAGTTCATGTGTGAATAGCAACTACATTAATTACTTGTTAATAATTAATGAAATATTTTATTAATTCATAATAAAGTGGTTTAGTTTACATATTAATGCATCATTATTTATGTTCTGTTTGTAAAGTGTCACCAGTAATTCTAGGACCACAGGAGTCAAACTCAGTTCCTGGAAGGTCGCAGCTCCAACTCTCAGTTCCAACTCTAATTAAACTAATTAGGTTCTTCAGGCTTGTTTGAAACCTACAGGTGAATGTGCTTGAGCAGAGTTAAACTGTGCAGGGCAGCGGCCCTCCAGGAACTGAGGTTGATACCACTGAGTTAGAGAATTATGGTAGTTCCAGTGTTAAAAAACTGGCATTCACATGTGCAAATAGATTTGCTGTTTTATGCCAATGTTTCATCTGTATGGCATGATATTTTTGTCCAATATTTTTTCAGCTTATAATGTGACTTGCAACAATGCTGACCTTAATAAACAAGGTTTATGGACAGGGAATATAAAGGAAAATGTCACATTCTTACGATGTGAGGGTAAAAAAGGTAGGAACATTAAATTCCCTTTATATATTTGGAGTCTATTTGTATGTACTATAAATCACACCACAGTATAATTTGTTTCTTATATAGAATTTTTAATATGTATTTTTATAATACAATAAATATAATGTTTAGCCTACAGGATATGATCAGCAGAATTATCATCATTTGTTTTTCTGCTCTGCCTTGAAGAAAAACATACAATGGTCATAAGGTTACTCAAAATATTAAAACAGAAATCGGATATAACCATTTATGCCAAATATCTCAACAACTATAAAAATTGTTTATTTTAAATAAATGTGTTATAATATACACTGTCTATTATGTTCAGATAAGAAAGTAGAATGCATGGATGCTGAAGGTAAAAGAGTAATGGATGCAAACAAATTTAACAGCCATTTAAACGAAGGTGACATATGCAACATTACCTTAGGTATGTTATACTATACATCTTAAGCCTTCTCCAGTCTCCTTTATGTAAAAAATTATTATTTGATTTGTCTTCTCAGTTCTGATCTGTAATAACTATTTCAACTCATTCATATTTAATAGGGTTAATATTTTTTACTGCTGTTTACCTCAAAGAAATTGAATCAAAGATTGCATTGTTAAATAAGTAAATGATGTCAATTATTAATCAAGAACTTTAGTAATGTTTACCAAGGATTCATCAGCCACAAGTAGATAGATGCTTTGATCCCTTTGTTGCAAGTATATGTGTTGAATGGGGTTTTCAATCTTATGTCTACTGCAGCATATGATGTGGATTGGATAGACAACAAATTCAACTGCAGTGAAAAACATCCACCGCATTTAACCTTTGTAAATGCAAGTTGTAACTGGAAAGGTGAGTAAATCACACACTATTATAGATTTCAAGATGTCTTATTTTGTTAGACCTATAGTATTTTGAAACAAACAGCAATAATATAAAAAGGAATAATAAAGCATTCACATAAAATAGCGATTATATGATTTTTAAAACAAATATAATGTAGGTTAAAAGCATGGTTAACCTCAAAATTAACATACTGTCATCATTACTCACCTTCCAAACTTGTATGTGTTTTTATTCTGCTGAACACAAAAGTATGG
Organism: Danio tinwini; assembly: GCA_903798205.1. Taxonomy (NCBI): domain Eukaryota; kingdom Metazoa; phylum Chordata; class Actinopteri; order Cypriniformes; family Danionidae; genus Danio; species Danio tinwini. The sequence goes on from CAIGQZ010000379.1 coordinate 21,336,460, forward strand.
AGGGGTGACACTTATAAATAAAATGAAAAATCTAAATTTCAATTTAACCAACCAAATCAATAAAAATGTAAACAAATACCATGAAATGTTTTCTAAAAACATTTTGATAAAAAAGACATTAATAAATATTAAATACATAAATAATTAATTAAAAGAAAAGACAAAATTAAATATTAAATAAATAAATAAATAAATAATAAAAAGAAAATACATAAATAAATATTTAATAAATAAATAATAATTAACAAAAAGAAATTACATTAATTAATATTAAATAAATAATAATTAATAAAAAGAAAATATATTAATTAATATTAAATAAATAATAATTAATAAAAAGAAAAACATTAATAAATATTAAATAAATAAATAATAATTACAAAAAATATAAACATTAATAAATATTAAATAAATAAATAATAATTAATAAAAAATAAATTGCATTAATTAATATTAAATAAATAATAATTAATAAAAAGAAAAGACATTAATAAATATTAAATAAATAATAATTAATTAAAAATACATTTATAAATATTAAATAAATAAATAATGCCAGTGCTGCATTTTGGACCAGCCTTTTTGCTAACAAGAAGCTCATGAAGTCAGTGGTTGTTTTAATAATCAGCGTATTAAAACCTGAAGAAAATAAAATTAGTATACATATTATATAAAATTGTCTATTTTTTACAACACTTTGGTTTAATTGTTTTATTAAATGACATTTAAAAACACAAATTAAATAGACACATTTCAATTTGAAAATGTGATTTATTTACACAGTATTTCTTTATGCCTCAATTATTAAATTGATGAATTGATTTTTCATTTTTGGCTTTTATGGTATTGTTCCACTGTGGAAATACAAATGTACTGTCAACTATTGGGTTACCAACATACTACTTTTGTGGTGAACAGAATAAAAAAGAAATAAGTTGGGAATTACTTAATTAGGTGAACTGTCACTTTAAGTGCACTATTTAAAGGCACATCTATGTGGCAATAAATATTACTTAATTACTGTTACAGCTATCTAAACAGGAATTACTTCTTCAGCATTTGATGTAAACCCAGTTGTGTTCAGAAAAAAAACCAAAAAAAAACAGTGGCTACACAACCACACTGTACACTGAAAAAATGATTCAAAGATGATTTTTTAGATTTACTAATTTTTTTAAGTTAGATGGTAGTAAACTATTTATTTGGGTTAAATTTAAACAAACTAAGTTGAAAATTACTAAATTTAATGTTCAGTTAAATTCAACCCATATAAATTGTTTGCAACAAATTTGCAGAAATAGTGCAGGTCATGGTTAGCGTGAGTCTGTCAATCTCAGCTTCTACAAGTTAATCAACAATGAATATTGTTCTATGACAAGCTTGGTTAGCCTTTGTTTAGGCAGTTCTAATGGTTATAAAAAAAAACAAAATAAGTGATTTCCTGGAAAAAAAATAGCAATTTTTTGATTTCCAGCTATTTCTAGCTGGCGGAGTGTGACCACTGTTTTTAACACCAGTGAGCCAAACAAAATAATTCATATTATCAGCTTACAAAAATCACAAAGAAGAGAGCCATTTCCTGATGTCAAGGCGGAATGAACCACCAACTACACTGCGTAATATACTATTACCTTATAAAATCACAGCATTGTTAAATTTTACATAAACGTCCATTTACAGAAGCTTTTGACTTGGATCATTAAATGAAATAGTTTTATATTGTAGATATTATTATTATATCAATATGAAATATATCAATATAACTGTCTTTCCTTCACACTGATGTGCTACTGACTAGTGAGTTTATTTCTCTTTACAGCTTTGTTGATTAGTTGGAATTGTGTCACAAGTTTCTGTTCTATTACTGCAATGCAAGTTAAATCTCACTTTTCTTTTTTCTCTCTTCTACTACCCTCTGCAGCATACAATGTAAATTGCATTCTTGACAAAAACCCAGTTTGCTGCCAGGAAACATGTGACTGGAAAGCTCCTCCAAATTTACAATTAAGCAATTTAATCTGTCAGATAACAGGTAAGCAACTGACATGCTTTTTCTAGTCTGAATTGCATTGTCACAATACAACATACATTTTCCAGATATAATGTAAAAAGTTTTAAATTATAAATGATCTAAAGTATATGAACTAGCTGGTCTAAACTAGTGTTCTAGTTAATTTAACATTATATAATGCATCAACTTTAAGCAGATACACATTTCACTATTATACTGTTTATCCTTTTAAGACATTACTTTTGCACTTTCTGCCATTTTTTGCCTCAATTCTTGAGAAATACGCAGTCTGGGGGACTTAATGTGATCATATGTCAGTAATACTTTCAAATTGCTTTAATTCTGCAAGGTTTGAACTGTTTTTGAGCTACAAATCACATGAATCACATTATTTTTTAAGATTAAATACATTTTTGACCTTCAGCTACAGTATCCATGTCTAATTTAGCTTACCTTGTAAGGATGTCCATGCCATTTTTGCGGTTTAGTTTCAAATTGTAATTTTAATAAACTATTTTCCATTTGTGACAACTTTTTAAAGTTATAGTATGCTTTCATTGTAAAAAAAAAATATTTAGCAAAGATAAAGCATATTTAACAAGATAAAGCAAAATTAGATTCCTCTTTATATGTCTACTTTTACCATATATCTAACTCCAAATCAATGTTGTTTTTTTGACAAAATCCTTGCAATGTATAAAATGAATGAACATTTTGTTAAATGTTGTTTAGATGGGAAACTGGAATGCCAAAACACAGATGGCCCTATCAAATGTGAATATTATCAAAACTGTGGATTTAACAGATTTCTGGAAATATCTGAGACTTGCAAAACAACTGAAAGCATTAATCAAAGTATATTCACTGATTTGTAACTATTTACCTTTCACAAAGGCCTTTTCAACTATATTCAGTTTTTGTATGTGAAACGTACAAATATTTTTCATCTTAAATTCACATGCTAGTAATTTACATCATTTTCTTCTGTCCAGATAAAAATGTAAAAGACATGAAAGAGACAGAATATAATGCTATGTTCAATGATAAACCTGGTAAGTGGTTTTATTTCCAGTCCAAAAATGTTAAAAAGCAAAACATTTTTATTGTATTTTTGGTTCATTTAAATAAGAACAATTTAAAGGGTTAGTTCACCCAAAAATGTTTATATATTAATTATTTACTCTCATGTCATTCCAAAACCCATACATTCTCTAGACATCAGAACATAAATCAAGATATTTTAGGTGAAATCTGAGGGCTCCCTCATCCTCCATAGACAGCAAGGTTTCCAACTTGTAAAAATCCAGAAAAATACAAAAAAAAAAACATAATCAAAATAGACCATATGCCTTCAGTGGTTCTATCTGAATATTATCAAGCTACAATAATAATTTTGTGCACACATAAAACAAAAATAATAAATTCATCCAACAATTTCTTCTCCTCAGTGTCTAGAGTTTGCGTTCATGTGTCATGCTTCGCCGAGCCTCAAATGTATTACCTCAGATACGTCTGTTCTTTGCTTCAAATAGGAAGTCAAGTGCAGGCATCTAGCGCATACATTACTGCACAGTGCCCATAAATGTGCACAACAGGATTTTTTTTGGTATATTTCTGTCACAAACAAGTCAGGAACCTTGCTATTATATCTTAATTTGTGTTTTAAAGACGAACAAAAGTCTCAGGAGATTACAACAACACAAGGGTGAGAAAGTAATAACATAATTTTCAATTTGGCTGAACTAATCCTTAAGTGATCTACAGTATATGCTACTAAAACTATCTTTTTTTTCTTTGATTCTCATTTAAATTGTGTTATTATACATATTTTCTCTTTTCTTTAGAAAACAAAAGTAACAGTAATAACAAAAACAACACCAACATAAAGTGGGGCGCAATCATCTCCATTTCCCTCTTCATAATTGTCTGTATTGTAAGTCAAAAAGAAGAACATCCTGTATTTTCATTTTAACAAAATGCTTCTGTGCAAATTTATTCTGCATTTGTATCATTGTTTTAGTTTTTACACTGCAAGCGATAAATACATGAATAATTAAAATGAAATATTATACAAATAATAAATGTAATTAAATAAGCTAATGCATTAATCATTTGACAGGTTTTAGGTGTAAAACACCTGGTATTTAAAAGGAACAACATACAAAATGTAGGTGTTGTGTGACCAAAAGCAGTATATAGATCTAGTGGCTGCCGGAATTAATTGAAAAGATATATGAAGATGCACACTCATTCCAGGAAATCAAGACAAAATAAGTAAATAGCTGGACATCATGCTCCAGACATAACATTGTCTACATGTTATTGAGATGGACTAGTGAAGAAATCGTCCAAACTTGAGAGATACATTTTGGGGTTTGAGGAAATACAGTATTGACTCTGTGGGGTACGTAGGCTGAAGTGAAAGCTGCGGAAAACCGTAACATTCATCTTACTGAAAAGCTGTAAATTAAATAATAAAAAAAAATTAAATAAAAAATTATATCAAGCAATCAAATGAGTAGTCAATATTATTAACAGTTTAATAGTGGCAGAACGTTAACATGACAGGTGCTATTGTTGAACAGTGTTTACAAATAGATTGCATCAAATAGGACTTGAGTAATCTTCACTAATCTTCACTGTCTAGCAGTGATTGCAGCTAGTTGTTTTTCAGTGTAAAGTTTGTAAGGAATGTAAGAAATGTAAAAATGTATTTGTGTAAGGAGTACACATCAGAATTTAGATGGAAAACTTTATAGAACTTTATAGATATTAAAATATAGGATAAAGCAATCTCTTACTGGTAAAGGTCTTATAGCTTGTATGATGTTTATTGTCTCTATTTTTGTTATCTAAACCAATTTAGGGTTCACATAACCAAGCTCTGAATTTATGTAAACTCAATGTGGCATAATCCTACATTTCCTCCAATTGTTCTTCATTATTACTCAACTAAAGGCTTATCGGGTTAAAAAGGGATTAGTTAGCATCACATAATTAATGAGAAAGCAGCACATTTCCTTGAAACACTTTTGAAGTTCTTCATTAGGGAAACATTTTGCATGATATATTGAATGACATATCACAACAGCAACATTGTGTTTTTATAAAACACAATAGTGCACTGTAGCTGAATTTGTAATGTCCCTCAAGGAAACAGACAGTCAGAAACCCTTTAATAAATGTAGAATTCATTGTTTTTGCATGCAAGGCAGATTATGCAGATTAAATGAAAAGAACTCAACATTTCTCAACTATAAGGTCATTCAAACGTCTGATCACGTCCCAGCTTTATAAACTGTTAGATATGATATAAAAGCAAGATAGAGCAGCTGTAGATCCATCAGGGAAATTTAACACCAACTCAAACTCATCATGATCTTCACCTTCATTTGCTTCGCTCTGGTGGCCTCTGCTCTGGGTAAGTGTCTTCTTTACAAATATAATACTGCGCAAAAGTCAGTGGTCACTATCAATTTCACAAACAAAAATGGGTTTAACCCTTTAAGGTGCACTCCTTGAAAATATTTTTTTTGGCCCACGCCTACATTGAATAATATATTGACACAACTCTGATAAATACTAATAAGCAATTAAAATAATAATAATAGCCTATGGACAAAATGTTGACAAGGTGGTTACGATGCTTGTTAGAGGGTAAACTCAGTTATATTATAAACAGTTTACAAAAAGAGTGCATTATAGCTAATGTTAATGTAATTTCAGAAATGAACAAACTATAAACAGCAGATTTATTACAGTATTTACACATCTTTCTTAACATTAAATTTAAAAAAGTAGTCCATATTAACATGGTTAAATAACTAATGTTTAAACAGGACAATTGTGGATATTAAGAATGCCCCAGTAAATTTTTAAATATACAATAACAATTAATCAAATTATTGTTTTTTTTTTTTCTGTAGTTCATGTTATGAAACACATTGATTCCTTAATCAAAGACCATTACTGTCTTTTGGTGTACTGTGTCAGTAAGAAATACTAGTTTAAATTGCCAAACATTTTTTTTCCTCTCTTGATTGGAATAATACAGTGATATTGTGTATGCAATAGAGTCAGCAGTCAGAGCTCCACACAGAGATCATCAAGAAGAAAAGAAAAACATGAAGAAGGTACAAAACTGACACAGACTAAAATCAAAACTATTGTGGCAGCATCTCCATTCTTCAAGAAATCTGCGAAGTACATAAAAAATATGTGCAATTGTACCTTTAAAAAGCCATTTTAAAGGATCGTTACACACCACCAAATGTTGATTTAACATATTTAATAATAGTAAATGATGAATAAGATCTACATATGGTATCATTGTTAAAAGCATCATCACTTTACAGCATTTTTACAAAAGTGGCTAAAACTTTATATAGTACTGTAGCTTTGCAGGCAGGTTTCTTGAAGGGTCTTGGAGATGCTGTGGCAGTTCTTTTGTATTTAGTCTTTCAGTTTGTTGTGTTTTTTCATGAGGATGGAGAAATCAGATCTCTGTTGAGCTTTCTGTCCCTTTGTGCATACAAATATCTCACTGTATTATTACAATTAATAGCAAAAGTAAAGTTTGGAAATGTAAATTGGTATTTTCTACTGACACACTACACCAAAATAAATAAATAACGTAAAATCATATTTTATTGGTGAAAACACTAGTGGCCTAAGACTTTTGCACAGTATTGTATATTTATAAAATGTGAAACTTAATTTAACAGATGATCTTCTGTTTTTCATTAACAGGTTGTGGAGTTCCAGCTATTAAACCACAGACAACTGGCAACAGGATTGTGAATGGACAGAACGCCATCTCTGGATCTTGGCCCTGGCAGGTCTCTCTTCAGGTACATTATTCTACTGCTTTTCCCTCAAAAATTCTCTTCTTTTCTTCAATTTGAGAGTAACTGTCAAGTTTTTAATGCGTTTACCTTTAAAACAGCTCCCCAATGGTGTCCATTTCTGCGGAGGATCCCTGATTAACCCGAACTGGGTTCTCACTGCTGCTCACTGCCGCGTTGTGTAAGAGAATCTTCAATCTAAAATAAACATCACATAGAGAAGTCTTTCAGCTCTCTCTGTTTTAATAATGTTTTATCTTTTATCTCTCTGTATTTAGAGTTGAATATCATCGTGTTGTTCTTGGAGAACATGATCGTGGCTCCAATGCAGAGCCCATTCAGGTCAAACTAGTGTCCAAGGTAATGAGATTTAATGATCTTTGTGGAACAGAAATTTTACTTTAAAGCAAACAAATGGATAATGCATTTTTATGACTGACACCAATCACATTTACAATATAGATTACATAGGTATTATTTCTATCAGTTACATATTATATATGATTTCTATCAGATTATATATTATTTCTATCAGTTTCTATTCAATAAATTATTTTAGCTAGTCTTTTAAAGTAACTACAATCATCACACAAGCAATCACTGAATAACAAAAACCTCATAAATAGGATTTCATGCGAATTGTGAACTAGATGTCTGCAAATGCGTATTACTTTAATCTCCATTTAATTTTAACTGTTGTTTTGGATTTCATATATTTCTTAAGTGAAAAGTTTCTTATTTGTGATGTAATGATTTTAATTGTAACAGTGTTATTTTAATTGTTGGATTTTATATAAAAAATAAAATTAACATCCAAATAAATTTTAAAAAGTGAAATTTGATTAGGACTATTATACTAAAATAATAATAAAAAAACTAAAATAAAAATCAAATAAACCTATTAAAGATTAAAAGATACAGGTTCATCACAGTGCAACCCCCCAAAACACAAAGTATTTGTAATTTTGTCTTTCATGCTTCACAATTATGTTTTACCAATTTATAGGCAACTGGTTTTTAATAATTTAAAATGTATGATCAGTAATTATTTAATATATTTTGATGCGTACACGTGTAAAATTCGGCAAAGGTAATACAACATTCACAACATTTAGGGTGTCTTGTATTTTACCTTAGAAAGTCTTCTTTCATTAGCGAGCATTCCTCCATATTTTATATGCAGGTCGTCACTCATCCTCTCTACAGCCGCACAAGCCTCAACAATGACATTGCACTGCTGAAACTCGTGTCTCCAGTCACTCTGACTGCTCGTGTCTCTCCTGTATGTCTGGCTCCATCAGCCATCAACATCCAGTCTGGAACCCGCTGCTTCACCACTGGATGGGGCAGAACCGCCAGCTCATGTGAGTCACCTAGAAAACAGAATAATTGAAGTACTAATTCTGTTCACTTAAATATCTATCACATTTGTTGATTTTAACAGACACAACACTGTAAAAAAATATCTGTTAACAAATTACGTATTTTGTGTTTTCCGTTTAATTATGGTTGTGAATTGCATTATGGGATGTTGATCTCTGCTCTGTCCACTATTGATGTTCAAATATCAACTCCACAGTTTAATTGTGTTTAGTTTAGTTCAAAGTGACTTTTATTGACATTTTAGTAGTTTGAAATAATATAGAGAGAAATAAGTCTGTAAAATAACAGAAAATGCACTGGTGGTTTGTTAAAGGGGTGGTCCACTACGATATCATATTTTAAACTTTAGTTGATGTGTAATGTAGATGTGTGAACATAAACAACATCTCTGAATGTAATACACTTGAAGTTCAATGTAAAGGGAGACATTGGCTTTTACAGAGTTAGCTTAGCGAAGCCTTCAGCAAACAAAGTTTGGGGACTACAAAAAAAATACATCCAGGTTAATGATGTCATAAACCCTTCAGGTTACGCACATACACCCTGCGCAGTGAAGGGGCGTGGCCAGAGGCAATGTAATATTATAACTGAGACGCTTCCTGGTGACGGGGAGCTCATCTGCGTTTCACAACACATTATGTTAGCTGACCTATCAGAGCCTCTTGAGGGCGGGTCATTTAGAGGAACTAGGAAATATGACAGTCATTTTCATGTTAGCTGATTGGCTGTATACAATCAAAGTAAGATATATGAAAAAAAATAAAATGATTTTTGACAAATGAAGCATGAGCACACATTGCTTTGCACCCCATAAACACAACCAAGCTTTAAAAATACACTCTGGACCACCCATTTAAAAGGTGGTTGTACAATAATGTACAACACCAACACTGGCAATATATCACTTTAAACTATTAAAAATGTTAATAAAAGTCACTTTATGCTGAAAGAAAGAGCAAGGTTGATAATGCAATTCAAAAACATAAATAAAAAATATTTCTAAATATTATTTACAGTGGACATGGTGAAAAAAACTACAAACTGTGCCAGAATTGTTTGTACAGGGACATCTTGGCAAAGGAGTTTTCAATTTAAAGTAAATGGTATGGAAGGCTTAATGCATTAATATGGAATCAACTTTCAAATAACAGGTTTTTTTTCTCTCTCTTATTTTTGTTATTGTATTACTTCATTGATACAAGCAGAAAAATCTATACTTAGACCCTTATATACATTATATAACACACTTTAAATGTATTCAATAAGAAACCTAATTATCAATTTTTTTGTTGTTTGTTTCAAATTAATAATGATCATGCATTTTTTCACATATTGGAAATATAAAGCAAACAAGAACATCATCAGGAGGCTGTAAAAGCTCTATCCGAACTGGTGTTTAGATATGTTAAGTGTTTACTGCAGCTTCAAAACTATTTTATGAAAAAAAAAAGATTTAGTTTTATTTTATTTTATTTTTATTTTTTGTAGAAGATAGAAATCCATTCAGGTTTAAAATGGCAAGAAGGTACATAAATAATGACAGAATGTTAATTTCTTGTTTTATTGATATAGAATTAGGGAATTATTTTTTTGGTGAAATTAAAATTCAATAAAAAAATTGCCACTAGGTGGCAGCAATGAGTCATTTAATTATTAAACGAGTCAATTTAGTGATGGCTGAATATTCTTGTGCAGTGTGCACTCATTTGTTCTGTAGTAGTATGTATGGCAATCTTGTAATTTTCCTTTTGTGGGGAGACTTAATTTCATTCTGATATTTTGGTGTTCTCCTGTCCTGATATAAATATTGATTTGGTTGATTGGTAGGCAGTTTTATATTGTCCTATTGTCCCTGTTGAATGAAGAATAAAAAAAATAAATAAATAAACACACACCCGATTATGGTGTTTTCTTTTGTGTTTTCAGCGAGTCCTCGTATCCTGCAGCAAACAAGCGTCCCCTTAGTTAGTCATGCCGACTGCAGACAGATCTGGGGTCGCAACAGAGTCACAGACGCCATGATCTGTGCCGGAGGATCTGGATCTTCATCCTGTCAGGTACAGTAGACTACATCAATACAGATCAAGATATTATCTCATGTAGTTCCGAAAATATATACATTTTACCTCTCATTTATCAAAATGTCTGATAATTTTGGCCAAAAATGACTGACAATTTTCCAGCAAATTTTCACCAATATTTGCAGAATTACATAAAGTGTTTTGGTGTATAAATGTACACAAAATTACATATTTTAGTTTATCACTTTTTTGACCTAAAGAACTATTGGTATCTGCAATTTATATAAAGGAAACACCGAGAAAAAGGGAGACGTGACATTATCACAATGCAAATTCCTATTTGAACAACTCGAGGTATCACAAACAAAATGAGCAGTTTCTAGACGTGAATATAATGTTATAATTATTATTAATTATTATAATTATTAATGTTAATATTATAGGATGCTGTCCTTGCTGGCCACAGGATATCTGCAGCATTTTTTTTTTATTGCAAGCTTCCCTATATTTTGTGCAATTTACTTCATTTTGCATTCAATAGTGTTACCTAATATAAAGTGTCCTTACTGACAAAAGGATATCTGCAGCAAAAAAAATGCAGACTTGCATATATTTTACACTATTTACTTCATTTTGCGTTCAACTCACAGAATGGCAAAATTATGAAAGGGCACAACAGCTGCTATGTTTGTCTATTCGTTAAGTCATGTGAGTTCAGCTTTTTAGTAATTGAAAGTCAGTTGGTTTAGAGTGGGAACCCTGTATTGAAAATCATGATTGTAAATGTTATATTCATGCCTGATCTCAGACAGCAATTCTCCTTTAATAAATGGTTGAAATATTGATGTCAGGGATGCAGTTGGTTTGTAAAGAACAGCATGAAACAGTGCTCATAAATGGCCATCGACATTAAGTTTTCTCAACTGAAATAAAAAGAGGTTTGGACCTGGAACCATTTTTCTATCTGACATGACTTAACATGCGAGAAAAAAATGTATTTTAATTTTGTTAACACAATTTTTATTTTCTGCAAAAAGAGATATCAGATTTGAAATGACATAAGTAAATGGGTCAACTATTACTTTTTAAGTTGGTATTGAAATATGAAATTATTTTTAATAATTAAATAACAATGCAAAACTTAAATTACCTAAACTACCACTGGGTCACCAATAAACACAGCAGAGATTCATTTCTGATTGATTCAATTGAATCATTTATTGAATTGAATCAATCAGAAATGAATCTCTGATGTGTTTTTGGAAACCCAGTCCTAATATTACTGTTGGCACAAAGTAAAAAAACAGACCATTTGGTTTAAAATATAACACAATATTACTTATAAACATATTATTTATTTAGAGAGTCAGTATAAAAGGAAATAATAATAATTGCATGGTAAACACAAGACACAATCTTCATACAGGGGCATTATTGCTCCAGTATGTTGTATTTTAGGGCCATATATCTGCATTCTGTTGGCTCCATCACACAGTGAGCAGGTACATTATTTAAGTGAAAAAATATTATTTCCATTACTAATGAATCTAATTAACATGTTAAAACAACAGCCCTAAGATAATCACATTATTTATGTTCATGGTATTTAATGTCAATATTGAATGTGTGTTTCCTCCAGGGTGATTCTGGTGGTCCTCTGGTGTGTGAGCGTTCAGGGGTCTGGACTTTGGTGGGCTCTGTGTCCTGGGGTCTCGACACTTGTAACACCCGTTTTCCAGGAG
>CAIGQZ010000379.1:21358460-21370919 GCA_903798205.1 Danio tinwini
AGATAGATAGATAGATAGATAGATAGATAGATAGATAGATAGATAGATAGATAGATAGATAGATAGATAGATAGATAGAATAGATAGAAGGACGGACAGATGGATGAATGGAACAACAGAGAGACAGACAGACAGATAGATAGACAGATAATGGATGGATGGATGGCAGACAGACAGAAGAGAAACCCTTTTTTCTCAATAAATCATCTTAATTCCCTTTTACATACTGAGGAAGAAAAGTCTAGAATATTATACATGAAAACTTGGTCATCTATGTTCATATGTCTAAATTGACTGTGGTAAATGTGGTGCTTGTGTGTAAACATGATGCAAAGATGGCTAAACGTGCAGGGAAATACCTGCAGTCAAACCACTGCTCTGGGAGCCTCTAGCGCAGTGTCTCTTTTGAATCAGGTCTGTGGTAATGCTAGCATTTCTAAAGAACAAGAAACTAGCTGAGGAGGTGGGTGAAGCGGGGGTGTTTCATGCTAAAAAGAGACTTATTTTAAAAAATAGGACATTTTCTCTAGAATAATAGTCACACATCAGCTTATCTTGATGGAATCATAACCACATTTTAGAGGTGTGTCGACAATTGTTTTCACAGCCTAAAACGAGATCACAAAGAAGGTCAGACAATGACACAATGGAAGAGGTTTCAAGACGCTGTGCTTATCACCTCACTAAAGGTTAGACGCAGATGTAAAGTTTGTGGACAGTGACAAGGATGTGTCAGTGGACAGCATTACTCACCCCAGGGGGCTACTCATCTCACATACACACACTGGGGCAGCCCCCCTAAAACCATACTGACACCAACAGTCCACTGTGGAATTGTTGTAGGCTATGGTTTGAGTTTCTGGGTTAATATATAAGGGTAAAGGGCCATTCACAGCAAGGGCAATAAATATTAAGATAAAGACACTGTTCTAAAAATTGTCTGTAAATTAATAGATAACCTGGGAGACATTATTAGAAGAAATGAGATTTTATATATGCAGATGATACTCAATTATATATTTCAACTAAACCTGATGAGACATCTGAACTGTTTAAGTTAACTGAGTGTACCGTATTAAAGATGTTAAAGACTGGATGGCCAACAATTTTCTTAAACTCAGACAAAACAGAATTATTACTTATTGGGCCTAAATCCTGTACACAACAGATCTCACAACTCAACCTACGATTAGAGAGATACAAAGTTAGCGTTAGCTCTACTATAAAAGATCTGGGTGTTTTATTAGACAGCAATTTAACTCTTGAAAATCATATATTCCATGTCACAAAAACAGTTTTCTTTCATCCTAGAAATGTTGCTAAGTTACGAAGTATGCTATCCATCTCAGATGCAGAAAAGCTAGTTCATGCTTTTATGACTTCTAGGCTGGATTACTGTAATGCTCTGTTCGCTGGTTGCCCAGCATCCTCTATTAACAAACTTCAGCTAGTACAAAATGCAGCTGCCAGAGTTCTTACCAGGTCTAGAAAATATGATCATATCACCCCAATTTTATCCTCCTTACACTGGCTGCCTGTTAAGTTTCGTATTGATTTTAAAATATCGGTTCTTCCTTATAAAGCTTTAAATAATCTAGCTCCTGTTTATCAAACCAACCTCCTGTCTCGCTACCATCCAACCCGCCCTTTAAGATCTCAAAACTCAGGGCTTCTGGTAGTCAAGTAAATGAGGTCGAGCCTTCTCATTTATGACTCATAAACTCTGGAATAGCCTTCCTGATAATGTCCGAGGCTCAGACACACACTCTCAGTTCAAAACTACATTAAAGACCTATCTGAGCAGCTGCTGTGGTGGTCATGGAGGAGAAGAAAGCTTGCATCTGATTCCTGTGAGACTCCAGGGACAGCGAGTCTTCGCTGACGTCCAGCGTTCTCCAGCCTCTGGTGCCCAGACTGCAGCTGTGCACAAGAAGTTTGGCCATAGGAGAAATGGTCTTCCCCAACTGAGCCTGGTTTCTCTCAAGGTTTTTATCCTTCACTTACGCCAATTGGTGAAGTTTTTTCCTCGCCGCTGTCGCCACTGGCTTGCATGGTTCGGGACTTATAGAGCTGCGCATCGATGAATTACTCTTCAGTGTTTGGACTCTTAGCAGTGAATATTAAACCACACTGAACTAAACTGAACTGAACTAAACTGAACTTAAACTCTAAAAACTGAACTGACACTTTCAATTCACTATAATATTCTATGTAAAGCTGCTTTGACACAATCCACATTGTAAAAGCGCTATACAAATAAAGATGAATTGAATTTAATTGAACTGCAGATATCAGAATTAGGCTGCATTTACATTAATGAATTTTTGTTTAAAAACCATTTTAGATTGAATGTGCTCCTCATCCAGACTGGCATGTTTACTGTATCTTAGTCCACACAATATAGCATAAAATGCATGATACGCTCAATGAGCATGGGTATATTTTTCTGGCATCCATACTTGACATCTACGATTTGTATAATGGTCATACAAGAGTGGCTCGACAAATCAGGGAACAATAGTCCAGAAGACCAGTCAGAGAGAGTTTATAAAAAGCCACGCTTCCATTTTCAAAAGTTTGCATTCAGTCCATCAATCATGAAATGAAATGCCAGAGTTTCCAAACCAAAATTGGGGTCTTCAGCATTTCTAAAGTGGTCTATTTAGTTTATGCAATTCACATATAGCGCATGTCTTTAGACTGTGGGGGAAACTGGAGCACCTGGAGGAAACCCGAACATAGGGATAACACGCAAAATCCACACAGAAATGCCAACTGGCCCAGTTAGGACTTGAACCAGCAACCTTCTTGCTGTGAGGCGACAGTGCTAAACACTGAGCTACCGTGCCACCAGTGCTACCAACTATTTTCAATCAAGAGGCGCTAAGCTTTGCCCAAAAAATTGCTAAATGTTGTCAATTTGCTTATTACTGACATAATCACGTCCAACTGTTTCTGTTTATTTAACAGCCTATGGTTAATAAAGGAGTATTTATATTTGCACCACGCTTTATATATGCATGTCAATTTAACAAAATTTATTGAAGTTTGAATGCTGTATATCAGTATAGATATGTAGTGAATTTGCAGTAATCTCTCAGACGTAATAAACTCAGAGAAGTTCCAAAACTGTTACTAAAATATCTGTGATTGTGAACAAGAAATGATTAAACAGTTAAATTGTAAAATATAAAACAAAGGAGATCGGTTTGACTCAAGGGAAATACCTCACACTTGCAGTGCTAAATCATTTGCCGTTGGTACAAAGAGACTGCTGTACGAGAACTGGGCCGCCAGTGAGTGCTCTGAGGAGGGGGAGTGGCCGACGGCATCACCCACAGCTTGTAGAGAAAATTAGGAACAATACAGTACAGACACACGAGTGTCTATAAAAAAATCTCCAGTAACACCAAAAAAGTCGACAGATTTGTCACTAGTCACTTTTTTGAAAATTTGTCGCTAGGGGGCATCTAAAAAAAGTTGCTAAATATAAAGACAAAGTCGCTAAGTTAGCAACTGTGTTCTGCCCCATCTAAATCATTGAAGCATAAAACAAGTGTCCAGCGCTAGTTACAACATTTTTGCATCTTCCTTTGAAATAGAAAGGTTGTTTTTTTATCTATAATGCTTTTTATAAGTTGATAAATGAAAAAAAAAGGTTTTCTTACTTCTGACATCAATTTCTGTTAATTTTATTACTAAATTAAAATACCAAAATAATTTTGGTGCTATATATATAATTATATTAGCCCCCCTTTGAATTTTTTTTCTTTTTTAAATATGATGTTTAACAGAGCAAGGAAATTTTCACAATACGTCTGATAATATTTTTCCTTCTGGAGAAAGTTTTATTTGTTTTATTTTGGCTAGAATAAAAGCAGTTTTTGATTTTTTTAATAATTAAATTGTTTAATAATTAAATTATTTTTAAATATTTTTTAGATAGTCTACAGAACAAAACATCATTATACAATAACTTGCCTAATTACCCCAAGCTGCCTAGTTAACCTAATTAACCTAGTTAAGCTTTTAAATGTCACTTTAAGCTGTATATAAGTGTCTTGAAAAATATCTAGTCAAATATTATTTACTGTCATCATGGCAAAGAGAAAATAAATCAGTTATTAGAGATGAGTTATTAAAACTATTATGTTTAGAAATGTGTTGAAAAAAATCTTCTCTCTGTTAAACAGAAATTGGGGAAAAAAACAAGGGGGCTAATAATTCTGACTTCAACTGTATATATTTATATAATGCACATGATGCACTTACTCAGTTTTTTTGTGTCAAAAATGTTGTATATTTGATCAAATTATCTACATGCATTCAAGTGTTGATAAAACATAAGCGCATGAAGATGAAATAATAATAATTCCTTACATTTATATAGCGCATTTTGGACACTCAAAGAGCTTTACACATTTTTTTTTTGGGGGGGGGGGGGTCTCCTCATCCACCACCAGTGTGTAGCATTAACCTTGATGATACAATGGCAGCCATATTGCACCAGACCTCACACTAAACAGCAGCTGATTGGTGGAAAGGAGACAGAGTGATGAAGCCAATTATGATATAGGGATGATTAGGAGACCATGATGGACAGATGCCAGTGGGCAAATTTGGCCAGGATGATGGGGTTAAACCCCTACTCTTTTTCGAAGGACCACATGGGATTTTTAACAACCACACAGAGTCGGGACCTTGGTTTAACATCTCATCCGAAAGACAGCGCTCAATGAGCAGTATAAAGCACATATAATGTGCTCATACACAATATACAGGAAATATTCTAAGAGCTATCAATTTTAAAACTTAAAAATAAAAAAAGCTGGCAGAAAGAGATAATTAACATCATAGTAGTATTTGAGAACTAAACTCTCAGCATGTGGTAAGTCAATTTTAGGCAGTACAACTTTTATTGTTGCAACAATTAAACAATAATTAAAACTGCTAACAGTTATATGACAGTAATCTAAAAAATAAGGCAAATGGGTATGTTTAAATATTCAATATCATCCAACATGGCTGTACATTTTTTAATAAACTGCAATTGCAAGTACTTTTAAAAATTAAAACAATAACAATCATTATTGAAGTCAATTATATTAGGTGCATATCAAAATAAACAAACAAGTCATAAAAAAAACTTGCCAAGACTTTTACATTATACTGTAGCTTCATGTAGGATGACAATTCCTAGCTACCACTTAAAATATTGAAAATATTTAGTTTAGGGAGTCAATAACTTTCATACAAGCAGGGATAAAATATTCACTTTTCATGACCTATATTCAGTTAGAAACAGGTAAAAAAACAGAATATCCTGTTTTACAAAAAGACATTTTTAAAATAAAATTGCTAATGCTCTTTATTTACTATTTAACAAACAGCTATCTCATTTCATCAATAACAAATGTAATTTGTGGGGTTTATAAAGGTCGATTAAAAACCCCTCTTTTATTTCCAGCTGCTGGAATGCATCTATGATAATGATAAAATAAATTCCTACATGTCAGACAATTTAAGACAGCTGTTTCATACTTAATTTCAGAAATCATACGTAAACTAATAAGCCTTGAAGACAAAAAAAATGACTGTATTCATATTGGCATTATTAATAGCGCAGCCCAGGTTTCAGATGTGAGAAATTTCATTTGCAAACTCAACAGGAACTGAACGCAGCGCTCATCACATCCTCTGACCTGAAGATGAGGCCACACCACAGACAACCTCAAAATACAGTGTATAAAAAGAAAGGTCCTGTTAATTCAGCTTAAATAGGGGGGAAAAAAACACACACACACACTTTTAGTCGTCACAGTTCCCGTACATCGGCAATACTGACAAGCAACCAAGCTGATCATCATTGGCCTCTCGCTGCAACAAACCCACAAATTACAGCGAATTTCGTGATAAAGCACGTTCCCCGTTCAAGATTCATTCATAACACATTCAGTGCTCCCTATCTGTTTCTTCAGCTTGGCTTCTTTCTCTCTCTCGTTCTCACTTTACGCTTCACTCAACCACAACTCTTGACATTCGTTGCTCTTCTGACTAGCCTGTGTTTACGATGATCAGTCTGCTATCATAATGTGGTAACTAGGAAATACTTGTCATTCATGCATTTTGTGTAAGTCCTAGTCATACAGATACTTAGTCTTGTTTAAAGTAAACTACTATAGACTTTCATTTAGCATTATCCTATAATCTTATCTGATCACTTTTTGTGTACTACATGCAAATTAAACATTAAACGATTTAAATGCACTTTGATGACGTTTGTCACACAAATACAATTTAGCATGGTAATAAATCACTGTGTCTGGAAGCCATATGTCTTCATATATATACAGTACATATATACATTCTCAGGAAGCTTGTCACTCTAAAAGGGGGTTGTACGTGACCCACAGCAGACTCATGAGTTTCATTAGTACCCTTGGAAGGATGACCTTCACGTTTTAAGCACATATATGATGGGCATGACTCAGATTCAGAAAATGACGATTTGTTTGATTCCTTTCATTGGCTTTTACATGGTTCTTGTGAACTGCCATGTTGTAGAGCATTTTGATACAGTTGAGTCAAACTGGACTCTTACTGTTCACACCCTGCAGCTTCCGAGCAATTTAAAACAGTGGCCCACTTTGTTTAACTTTTGAGGTAGAGCTGACCCGCTAATGTGGTCTTCACTTTAGCTCTTACAGCTAACTGCAAATGCCAAAATGGTCAATGTACCAGTTTTGTGCTAGTTAGTTAACTGCTAGGAAACTTTATACATTACATAATCACACCAAACTTGTTGAACTCGTATTGTCAGAACAGTGGCCTACGACTTCATATGATTTCATATGTATGAAAACATACTGGACTCTATTTTAACAATCTAGGTGCAAAGTCTAAAGTGCATGGCGCAAATACATTAAGAGCGTGTCTGAATCCACTTTTGCTATTTTAAGAACGGAAAAATACGCTTTGCCCCCTGGCGCATGGTCTAACAGGGTTGTGCTTATTCTCTTAATGAGTTATGGGTGTGTTTTAAGAATAATGTGCATTAAACCAATCAGAGTCTCATCTCACATTTCCTTTAAGAGTCAGATGCATTGTGCCATGGTGCATTTGCTATTTACATCGTGTACTTTGTAAGTGGAAAAGTGAAAAAATAGCGAGAAATCGGTCAAACAGACCATCTGCAGTGCGAGGATAAAGAATGAGCCTCCTCCATTCAGCCTCTTTACTTTCTCTTTCCCTTTAGTTTTACTCTTTACTTCTTTTTCCTTTATGGAGTAAAAAAACGGTGTTGTACGCATCCACCGAAAACATCCATTAACTTGCATATTTAATTTCGTTTGTTAATTGCAAAGATTTGTTTCAAAACTATTTCTAAATTCAATTCTAATTTCCAGCAAATTAAAAAATGAACAATAATAACGAAATGTGGTCAAAAAAACGGAGTTATATCCAAACACACGTCTTGTTCTTATGCCCGAAAGGTGGACAAATCTAAGCTTGTTTCTATTAAAACAAATATAAATATGCATATAATAAATAATAATAATAAAAATATTTTACAAATGCAAATTGTCATAAATAAACTAAAAAAAGCCCCCCAAGGCGAAGTCCTGGAGGCAGTGGTTTTTATATTTATGTAAAAAATTATAATTTTTATAATATTTTAATCTTTTTATTCTTTTTCATTTGTAAAGATATTTGTGTATTCCTGTTCATCCTGTGTGTATTAAGCAATGTGTACACGTTTAAGGCACATAACTAAAGCACTCTGCGCTAGACTTTAGGCCTGCTTTCAGCTGGTCAATTAAGCAGTCTATTTTAGTTCCTCAAAATAGCAACGAGCCAACAATGCTCCTTAACACACCTCCTTTCTAGACCAGCACACCCATGAGTCCCAAAGTGGCACAAATGGATTTGCTATTTAAACAACGTGGTGAAAAACAGGAAAATTAGGGTTACGTTGGTCTGAAAATAGCAACACATCATGCCATACACGTCTTGCGCCTTATTGCGCTGGGTATATGATAGAGCCCACTATTTTTTAAAAATGGAGGCATGTTCTCAAACCCCATTCCTAACCGTATATCTCTCATTTGGGAGATGATCAAATCAAACTAATGCTATGGTCACACTGGAGTTTGAACATGTAAAATTCTGTCGTACGGCGATGCAAAATGGGGTGGGATTAAACAAGATGATTAGACATTAAGGAATACAAACAAACAAACATCAGACAAATGCGAAAGAATTTTAGTGACTGGGTGATTATAACAATGTGTCTGCTGTTATCAGGAGATATTCTTCAGTGTCCTGGGCCTGCTTCACTAGATTTTGAAGGAAATTTTTCAGGTGATTCTAATGTGAAGCTCCGAGATTCGAATGATGTGCTGTACCGGCATTCGAAAAATTGCCGCGGAATGGAGCTCTATATCTTACCGGTGGAGAGATTTGCTTCCCTGCTTTGAAACAAGAGAAGTGAAATGTATGAATAAAGGGATATGTTTTCTACTTCTATGGAAAGAGATGGAACGCTGAGGACACCGAGGCCTGAAGTTGGGTCAGCAAAAGACGTCTTATTACGGGATCTAACGAATGCAAAGATAAGTGATTTAAGAGACATGGGTACCTTGAAGGGGTTGCATATGATTCATCTTAACGTGAGAAGTCTGCTTCCAAAGATAAGTGAAGTGAGACATTTGTGTCAGGAATCCAATGTATCTCTGTTTGGCTGCAGTGAAACATGGCTGGATGATTCAATATCGGGTGCAGAGATACATATACCAAACTACAATTTGATTAGAAGGGACAGAAATCGTAAAGGTGGAGGAGTATGTGTATACATTAGATCGGACATTATGTTTAAAGAGAGAAATGACTTGGATAGCGCCACGGTTGAAGCTGTTTGGTTGGAAATTATGTTACCAAGTAGCAAAGCAATTTTAGTGGGGTTTTGTTATCGCCCACCTGATCAGAATGATTTTTATGAAACTCTGGATGGGATCTTAAGTAAGTAAAATTTTAAGATTGGACAAGAGTTAATTATTATTGGTGACTTGAATACGGACATGTTAAAGCATGATTCATCAGTGTATAAACATTTTAAATTATTTTGTGAATCATATGTGCTTAAACAGATTATCGTGGACCCGACAAGAATTACCCCTTCAACGAAAACTATCATTGATATTGTACTGGTTTCTGATAATTCTAAAATTTGGAGAAGTGGGGTTATAGATGCTGGTATCAGTGATCATTGTATTGTATATGTAACTAGGAAAGCTAGGAAAGAGGTTATAAAACATCATAATACAGTGAAACTGAGATCTCTTAAGAAATATAGTCCACAGGTTTAAATGACTGAACTTAGCAAGGTTGACTGGTCTAATGTTTTGCAGTGTGATGATGTAGATAGGGCCTGGGCTAGGTTCAAGACAATTTTTTCAAAAGTTTTGGATAAAGTTGCACCTTTAAAAAAAATAAGAATTAAGCAAAGAACGGAACCTTGGATGAAGGATAGTATTTTAAAAGCAATTAAGGAGCTGAATTATAGTTTTAAAAGGTTTAAAAAAGATAGTAAGAATTTACTTTATTGTGAGCAATTTAAAAGGAAAAGGAATGAAGTAAAAGATGAGGTAAAAAAGGCTAAAAAGATTTTTTTTTGTGGATAAGATAAAAGAAACTAAGCAAGATTCACAAAAATTATGGAGATTATTAAATGATTTAGGGCCTCAAAAAAGTCTAAAAGTAATTGTTCAAAAATTTGCTATATGGTGGATGGAAAATTGATGTCGGATCAGTTAAAGGTTGCTAATTATTTTAATAGCTTTTTTATAACTGTGGCAGAGAAATTGGTTAATAAGCTTCCAGTTCATAATATTTTTAATGATAAAGTAGTTATAGAGTGTTATGCTAAATGTGGTTTTAAGTTAGGTAGTTTTGTGTTTAATAAAGTAGATGAGGGGAATATATTTAAGAAATTAATAACACTTAAAAATAGTAGAGCAGCAGGGTTAGATAATATTCAAGTGCAGTTCCTCAAAGACTCGGCAAAATGCATCTCTCCAATGGTTACACATATTATTAATCTTTCTATTTGTCAAGGTAAAGTTCCTGATGAGCTGAAACAAGCAAGAGTTATTCCTCTTTTTAAGAAGGGTAGTAGGTTTGATGTAAATAATTATAGGCCGGTATCAATTTTGAGTTCTTTGTCTAAAGTCATGGAGAAAATTATTTATGATCAGATTGAAGAATATTTTTCTAAATATGATATATTGTATGAGTTTCAATCGGGTTTTAGGAAAAATCATTATACTGATTCAACAATTTTATATTTAACAGACTATATAAAGAGAGATATGGATAAAGGGAAGTTAAGTAGGATGGTTTTGTTAGACCTATAAAAAGCTTTCAATACAGTTGACCACAGAATATTGCTTTTAAAAGTAAAAGCAATCGGTTTTGGTAATATGGCCTGTAAATGGATAAAATCTTACCTTGAAAACAGATGTCAAATTGTAGATTTAAATGGAGTGTTATCAGATTATTTGCCTGTCACTTATGGGGTTCCACTAGGCAGTGTTTTATGTCCGTTGCTTTTTTTAATATACATCAATGATTTGAAAATGGCTTGTTCTAATAAGCTTTTATTATATGCCGATGATGCAGCAATAATTGTGTCTCATAAGAGTAAGGAATTTATTGAACATGAAATAAGTAAACAAATTGAGGAAATGTCTAATTGGTTTTGTCGTAATAAATTGTCCTTACATTTGGGTAAACTGAATTTATTTTATTTAGTTCAGCTGCGAAACTAAAAAAATGTGTCAGGTCAGAGGTAAAAGTAGGGGATCAAATTATTACTCCAAAACATGAAGTTAAATATTTAGGTTGTATTTTAGACAGTAATTTGACAGGTGAAAAGATGGCGGTTATAGTCCATTCAAAAATTTGTTCTAAATTTAAGTTTATAGCAAGACAGGCAGAGCTCCTTGATACCCAAACTTTAAAAATATTAGCTAGTGCATTAGTGCAGCCATACTTTGACTATGCTGCAGCTTTTTGGTACAGTGGTAGTTCTAATAAAATAAAAAAATAAATTGCAGACGGCCCAAAATAAGTTGTGTAGAATTCTTTTGAAAGTACCTCCACTGACACATTTAAATAATAAACATTATAGTCAAAGTAATTTTTTAAAAGTTAATAAAAGGGTAAAAATTTTAAAAATTAGTGATGGTGTTTTAAAGAAAATGGTCCGGAAATATTTTCTTAATTATTATGTTTTAGTTAGTGAGGTACACTGTCATTCAACAAGAGCGAGTAATAGGGATATTTATCCTTATAGATTTAAGAGTGAATCAGGCAGAAATTCTTTTTTGTGTACTAGCTCTGTTGCTTTAAAATGTTTTACCTACGAGTTTTAAAGAGACTCAAATTGAGAGTGTTTTTAGAAGGGAAATTAAAAAGTGGTTGTTTTACAGTTGAAGTTGAGGCTTTTGTTGTGCCGAGTTGCTGAGCTAATGATGTTTGCACTCCATTTAAGATTTGCTTGTGCATTTTTAAGAATATTGAGGACCACAATGGAAATAAGCCTGTGGCTTTTTTGTGTATTTTATCCTCGACAGTTTTTAAAGTATGTATGAATTAGTCTAACTGGATTTTTTTGTATATTTTTGTTAAAATTGTCAAATAAAATCAATCAATCAATCAAAAGGAAGCGATTGGTCAATATTTATTATTTCTGGTCATTAGGTCATGTTCTGATCTTCGATTTGTCTCACGCAGTCATGTGATGCAATTTCACAGGTCAGAGTTCACCAAGCTTGAACTCTGCAACACATCGAACTGCAAAACTTGTTGCACAAGCTTACGTATCCAGTCTGTCCCATTCGCTGGCGTATAAATTGAAGTCTATGGGGTGAAAAGTGTGACCATGGCTTGAAATGTATGCATGAGATTGTAAAAATTTGCCACTTAATCAAAAAGTTACAAACTGGTGTGAGATTGAGTTGACCCACCCAAAAAAAACTGGTCCAAAAAGTCAGAATGTATAGACCTTTTTCCTCGTTGCTGCATGGAGGACACAATAGCTACCAGCGTCTTCCGATAGGATGCTTTGAACTTTCGTTTACAGGATTTACAACTGGTAAATCTCCATCTGAAAATGGTTGTCAAAACCGTTTTGAGTGGCTTAAAGAGTGTTTTTGTGATACACAACTGATTTTAAAAGGTGTGTGTTAAAGCCATTATACTTCTGTCAAATGCGGTTCAAGCGCAAGAGAAAAACTTTCTCCTAATTCAGTATCTGCTATCAGATAAGATGCTGAAATACAGTGTCAGTGTTCCAGACTTGTAAGCTGTTCTCTACTGTGCACGACAGCTCTTCAGTGCACACACATACACACACACACACACACACACACACACACACACACACACACACACACACAC
>CAIGQZ010000379.1:21380977-21398697 GCA_903798205.1 Danio tinwini
AACCAATGTGAATATAAAACCAACTTCACCTCAGTAAAGCAGGCTAGGAGGAATAGTGCTATTAACTGATGTTTTGTTGTTAAACTAAGTAAAATCTTCATTATTAATGATGCAAAAAGCTCCTTATTAAACTAAAAATAGTCGCATCAATCTTGCAGTGGAAGATTTCAGTGGCTGAACAGCCCCATCTATTCACATGCAAATAACCCATTTGTAAAACAACACAATCTACATCAGCTTTGCGTCACTAAAACAAAGAGCTTCGAATGACCAAGAGGCGACACTCAATAGAACATTCCATTGCAACAGCAGCGCCCAGCAACAGCCCCGCGATTCCGTCATTTTGGAGTGAAAGCAATCGGCTGTCTATTGGATCTTATTGCTGTCGTGATGGCAAGCAGCTGCTTTGTTTTTTATTTATTTATTTAAAAAGCTATTTAAAGCTGAGATACAACCTGGAAGACGACAATACAACACTTACTATCACAGTTATCAGCACTTTTAATAGTTTATTTTACAGACTTATAATATGCTGTTGTTCTATTGGAATTTTCATTCCAAAATGGCCGCCGCGCCATCTAGTGGCTGTTTCCCAAATCGCAGTAGAGTGTCGCCTCTTGGTAATTCTATGCTCTTTGACTAAAATACTAAAAAACTAAAAAAAAAAAAACATTACCTGTGTAAAAGAAATCCTTCAGCCATGGTGTCATCCTTCCTCCAGCGTGCAAAAGTAACTCCAATATTTATCCAGGATTTTAAAGTTTTAATTCAGCATTTGTTTTACTGTTGTGATTGTCTTGTGTGCACATGAATGCGCAGTACGTGTGAACGCACAAATGGCAGATCTGCGTGAACAGAGATGACCAGATGTACAAATTTACATTTGTTGACAAACA
Organism: Danio tinwini; assembly: GCA_903798205.1. Classification (NCBI taxonomy): domain Eukaryota; kingdom Metazoa; phylum Chordata; class Actinopteri; order Cypriniformes; family Danionidae; genus Danio; species Danio tinwini. The sequence continues at coordinate 21,381,874 of CAIGQZ010000379.1, forward strand.
GTTTGGGCTACTTATTATATCACAGAATTATGGGAATTATCGGCCTGACAATGTTTAATTGGATGAATTTTTTTTGTTGTATGCCTTACCCAGAATATAAAAATACATATAAATACATTTAGATAATTTACTTTAATCTTTACTATTGGAATGTGAAGAGACTTTCAACCAGCACAACAAAAAAGGTTTCAGAAGACAATCACATACTGCACCTTTAATGTCCGGAAAAATATTTAACACATTTTTAACAAACAGGAAAAATCTAAATAAACATAAAAATATAAAATTTAGTTTTGTAAGTTTGTAATATTTTTTGTAATAACACATTTGAATTTAAATATGTTAGGTGACCAAACTCTGAGAAATGGCAAAAAAAAAATTCAAAAGGGAAAGTACTCATTTATGCTGAGCACTGTATATAAAAAGTAATTATAATAATAAAATTTATTTTACTGTGAAAAAGTGTAGACCACTTCCAAACCCTGACTCCAGTCGACCCTGGCAGTTTGTTCTCACCTTCATTTTGCATACCCTCACACAAACACACACACATACAAGTTCAAAGACGATGCAGTCTGTTTCGAAGTGACTCTGCATACGGGGTAGTGGTCAAAATTGCAAGTGTGTAGGCATTAATATGTACATGTAGAAGTCCTTGAGTGATCAGTTAACTACAACTTCTGATATTAATGTCAAGCCCCTAACTCACTTCACACGTGGTCTCTGCTCTATGGTTGCACAATGACATTTGAATGCAATATGCACACTTGGCTAAACCATAAAGCCTTGTGTAAAAAGTTATGTGCTGTCAGTGGTTTTGGCAAGGTTTATCTCAGAGTAGGTTGTGTCTTACCAGTAATGTATCACCAGTTTCCAATTAAATAGTAAAATACAGTAAAAATATCTTGACAACACTTCAATGTTATGTTTCACAACCCAACCCAACAAGCATTTTGTGTGTTTGTTTTAAAGATGTCTAGTAGATGTCTATTAGACGTATTGGCTAAAACAAAATTTGGGCCATAAGGTAAAAATAATAGTCATCTAACAATAATCCAAAACTATAGTCATCAAACAGACAGAAATAAATTACCACACATGTAAAGTCTGTGTAAACTAGAAGTCTTTTAGACATCTAATAGATGTCTATTATACATCTAGATGTACTGGATAAAAATAAATTTGGGCTGTAAGTAAAAATCTAATAAACATTTAACAATAGTCCAAAACTACAGTCAACGAATAGGTAAGAATAAATTACTATACGTGTGAAGACTGTCTAAACTATTAGAGAACTATTAGACATCTAGTAGATGTCTGTTAGATGTATTGGCTAAAACAGAATTTGGGCCATAAGGGGAAATAAGTGATCTAACAATAGTCCGAAACTACAGTCATCAAATAGACAGGAATAAATGACTGCACGTGTGAAGTCTGTCTAAACTATTAGATGTCTTTTAGAAGATGTCAATGTTTAAACAATATGTTACTTGTGGGATACTATCACCCCAAATGTTCTTATCTAGTTATTTATTAGAGGCTTATGTTTTATAAAATTTAGGTTTTTGATAAAGGCGTGAATTTTACTTAAAAAAACATATTAAACATATATTGTAATGTTTTACTAATAAATAAAAAATGTATTCTTTCATTTGTGATATCATTGTTGCACCATTCTATGATATTGCAACTAAATATCAAATATATTATGAATGAATGAATGAATTCAGTTTTAATGATCTGTCATTTTAACCATATTCATAGTCATTTTTGATCTGTGGAAATTATTTCCACAGCCAGCCCAATGCAGATATAGTAGGTTGATCTGAAATGTTCCACCGCTGCATTGCTGATCACATTCACACCCAGGCAGTTTAACATATGAACACTGGTAATTTCACTAGATCATTAAGTATGCAAGAAAATGCATAAAACTTTGTAATTGAAGTAAATCTATTTTTTTATACTATTATTAATGATCCAGAATTAAAATGTAATGTTTTCCATTTATTTTACTGATTTATTATTTTAATAAATCATTCTTGTTAAAGAAAAAAAAAGTTAGTTTTTTTTTTTTTTTTTTTAAATATGACATTTTAAGAAATTAACCTTTATCACCCCAATAAATTCTAAATTGGATTTTAAGTTAAGGACTTAACACGATTTCTTTTTTTATTATTATTAACCCTTTCTCTTTTTTATTTTGCAAATCCAGAGTGATGTCAAAAAAAAGCAGTTGGGGAGGAATGAAATAAATGGTATTTGGCTAATTTTTAATTAATATAAGAAAAATATGATGTACACAGTATGCAAGGGCACGTTGAGGTACGTCTATAAGTAAGCTCAGTCTTGTGGTACTACATCTGTCACAATAATATATCAACTTATCGTTCAATACTTGAAGACCTTATTTTTTTTGCCATTGCAATACATATTTAAACTTCCATGTGAAGCTGCTTTGACACAATCTACATTGTAGAAGCGCTATACAAATAAAGATGAATTGAACTGAATTGATTATTTATAAAAATTCACAAATAACAATAAAGCCATTTTACAATGACATTTACATTCTACCTCACCACTGACAGTTTATAATTGAACATTTACCTAATCAAACATTTAATAGTATGTATAATAGGACGTTTACCTTTTTTGATCATCAAATTATAAAATATAAAGAACCTTAATAAATTTAAAATGTTTATGGCTATATTTGCATTATTATGCTGTCATTTAATCACTATATAATCAGTGGCATAAAATGATCTCAAAATGACAATAATATTATTTATCACAACAATTTCTGTGACAATATATCTATTGCACAACAAAAATTCCTTATCATGACAGGCCTACGTGGTACAATCACAGAAAGGCTATAAATCACTTCCAGAACCTAAATATAATTCAAACAGCAAATGAAAACTGACTGCAAAAAAGAATAATAATACTAATCATCATCATCATCATCATTAATTCATTCATTCATTTTAACTGGAATAAAAAAACTAATTCAATAATTTGGAAATCATTGTACCAATTAATATACAATTCTCAGAAATATGGTTATGCTAAAAAATAGCAACACTTTAAATTGTATTAATAATATATAACTCTGTAGTTATTCTTTTCTTTTTTTAGAGAGGTTTGGAAAATGAAAAACAAATTCAGCAGAACTTAAATAGAGAAAAATAATAATTTGGGAGGAAATTAACATTTATTTGATAGTTTTTAAGAGAGAAAAATGTTTCATAGAACTCCATCACTTGTATAAACATCTATTTTAAACGAAAGTTAAATGTCTTTGTCCTTAAAATGTGTAATTACAACATCCACCATCAGGGGCTAATGACTCATGCTAACCAGACTAATTTATGACCCTGTTACCAACAAGTAGCAAACAAGCATGATTGATGGCTGTGAAAAAACTAACTACTTTTAAAAAGGATGCTAGTAATCTATATAACTCCTCAAATTGCTGTTTCAACACAGTGTTGATTCTCAAGCACAGTGACAGACATAATTCAAATGCCTGTTAAAGCACAGTTGCTCATTGTAAATGAACCCAAATTAAGTATGCTGAATTATAGGCAGAGAAACAGACACAGAGGCAGACCCCAAAACACATCTAAAAACCAGTAACCTTAGTGGTGGGGATACCCTTGAACAAAAACACACATCAGAGAAGAAAAGCTGAGAAGCAGGGTGTCTCCAGTGTGACTTTGATTCTCAGAGGCGTTTCAGTCATTGTATTACAGTTTCAGTGTGCATCTGGCTGTGAGAACCGTTGCGTACAGTATGCAAAACTTGACATTTCTTTTGAAAAGGTGAGGGGGAGCCTGTCTGGAAATTACTGAAGCATTAAAGCTGCAACTGTTAAACATGCTACAAGCAATGACCCCCCAGACTCAAACACACCAAACTGTTGCGCCACTTAAAATATGTATTTACATGATTCACACCAACAAACCTATAGCTTAAAATGGATTATATTACTGTTGCTGGCTTACAAGAAACTTCTCTCAGTTGTGGTTTTGTCGAACAGGTGTTTCTAGAAATAACCTGAGATAAACTGAAAGACAGTGGATTGTAAATCTCCATTTCAGCGAATCATCGTTGATTGTTTTAACATAGCTATAGGCAAACTAATGTCCATTTGCTCATAACAGAATAAATTCCAATTTTATACATGTCATCAGAAGCCCCTGCCCATTAGTGACGATCTCTCCCTCATTACCATTAGTGGTGTAATGGATCACAAATCTCCTGGTTCAGATAATGTGGGTTTTTTTTGTCATGTATTGGACCATTTTTCGGATCAGCCAAAAAGGGGGTTTTCCATTTATTACAAAAACAGTACTGCAAGAAACTTTTGCTTTAAACAAACAGAACTTAGAACCTGTAATGTTATTAAAAATAAAACTAAGAAAAAATCAGCTGAATAAAAAAAAAAGTTAAATATTCAGTACTGTGAAAAATTCAGTTACTACTACTGTTGCTGATAACGCTAAATGTAGAAATCTAACATAATTTGTACAAGCCATATTTATTTTCATACTCATTTTTAATAATGATTCAGTTATTCACTCATAAAACTTTGTTTCATTACTACCTACAATTTTTTATTTTTGAGTGTTGTTAAATGCATATGACAGTGATTTTAATCTTTAATGTAAACATCAGTGGTTTTATCTAAACTATAAAATGTCATCCCAGTACTTCTGTGTTATTTGACTGTTTGTAACTTCATAGCTAACTTAACAGACTAAATACTGAGTTTCTTTCTTGATTTTTGCATTTTCAGATTTGAATGCAGCGATTCAAAGGATAAATAAACATATGCAAATCACCATCATTCATAATTTATGTTGCGTTGGTGAGATTCCAATATTTTACCGATTAATCGTGCAGTTTACACTGAATGCATTGATGCAGGCTAAACAAATAGTGACAGAAACCTACCACATCCCGAATGACCCACCACGACGACTTCTGTCATAATTATATTTTACAGAAAAGCCTAAATGCTGTCATACATGTGATTTGAATAACATAAGAGGCAATCTCTCTCCGATCGTTACAAATTTAGGATTAATCTACCAGTAAAAAAATTGTATTAATCCGCAGGCCACGTGTGGTCTGAACCGTGGGCTGTGATTGATTAACCGTGATCCGTTACACCCCTAATTACCATAGGATGTCAGTCTTGTTTTTGTTTTTAAAACTTTTCTGGGGTATTTACTCTAGTAACATCAGAGACTTATTTTATATCTTGTAAAAATGGGCATAATATGTCCTCTTTTTGCCAAAATAGAAATTGTCTGCATTTTCCCTGACTTTCACAGATTAAAAAGCTTAATTTGCATGACATGTAATGGATGTAAAAACAGGCCTCTGTGGTTCTTATTAAAATTATTGTGTGTGTGTGTGTGTTTGTGTGTGTGTGTGTGTGTGTGTGTGTGTGTGTGTGTGTGTGTGTGTTATAGCCTGTGCCATCCACTGCAAAATGCCGCCCATATTGTCTGTTCACGGATACCTCACAGCAAACATAAACATCGAAGCATTAATTTGACTCATATCATGCCTTGATAATAAAAAAAATTTCCCTGTGGTGGTTTGTTGTTGCTGCACTGCAGCTGATCAGGGTCAATGCTACTATTGGTTCTTCACTGGTCACAGCTGAAATCACACTGCAGGAAGTTGTCTGAAAACTTTTGAAACTGCCAGAATATCATAGGGGGGGAAATGACCATTAATGGGCTGTTGGTAAACATGTCAATCCAATGATCAGAGACTACAGATTCTAGTGGATTATAGAAATTTTTTAGGATTTTCAAAATTGGTCTCAGATGACCAAATGATAGAGGAAATCACACAGCATAAATCAGGTTTAAAGGGAATATTCTGCCAAACATTTACTCACCGTACAGTACAATTGCCACAAACCAGTTGAACACAAATGTACCTGTAATTAACTTCCATAGTATTTGTTTTTCATACTTTAGAAGTGGTTAATGTTTTTGAACATTTCTCAAAATATATTTTTTGTGTTCAACAGAAAAAGGAAACTCATAAAGGTTTGGAACCACCTGAGGGGGGAGTACATTTTTATTTTTGGGTGAAGTATCCCTTTAAACTACGGCTTGTTCATATCAAGAACTAGAACTGTAATTTAGTATGTTTAGCATGTGCACAAATCTACAGTAACATTCATTTTTAGCAGCACTTGCTGCAGTTATGCCACTTACTTTAAATGCTGTAAAAATGGGTAGCTTATTTATTTTAAATAAACATTTAATTACCAACGTGTTTTTTTGGCATGTTTAAATAAATGTTGGCTGTTATATTAGCACTAAGACTTATTGTTTGCAGTCAATTAGATATCAATCATTAAAAAAAAGGTCATTTTAAAATATTCTAAAAGCACAATAGTCATTCAACGCTGTTTAACGTCATCAAAAGGCACACTGAGCACAAAAGTGAGTTTATTACTCTTAAGTTTAAATTATATTGATGTGCATAATTGCGATTATTTCCGAAAACCATTGTTAGCCAACAAACCATTGTTAGTCATCTCTCTTAGGTGTAATTTGTTTTCAAAGTATTTTTACAATTCAGTTTTAGCGATCTTCATATTGACAATTGCATTCCCTTTATAGTACACTTTAAAAACATTTATGCCACTTTGAACACAGCTGGGGCTAATTTAATAATACAATTATTATTAAAATAATGATAATAATAACAATAATGGTGACGCAGTGGCGGAGTAGGTAGTGCTGTCGCCTCACAGCAAGAACGTTGCTGGGTCGCAGGTTCAAACCTCGGCTGGGCTGGGTCAGTTGGCGTTTCTGTGTGGAGTTTGCATGTTCTCCCTGCGTTCGAGTGGGTTTCCTCCAGGTGCCCCGGTTTCCCCCACAGTCCAAAGACATGCGGTACAGGTGAAATGAGTAGGCTAAATTGTCCATAGTGTATGTGTGTGAATGAGTGTGTGGATGTTTTCCAGAGATGGGTTGCGGCTGGAAGGGCATCTGCTGTGTAAAATCATGCTGGATAAGTTGGCGGTTCATTCCGCTGTGGCGACCCCATTTTAATAAAGGGACTAAGCCGACAAGAAAATGAATGAATGAATAACAATGATATCATATTATAATAATTTTAAATAATTTTATTATTATTATTATTATATATTTTTTTCTTAATTATTAGCCTACTGTAAATTAGGCCTACAACCATTAACGCTTTATAGGATTTACATATGAGATTATAATGCATGTTAGCTAAGTGATTTTATATGGAATATTCTCAATAATATTTGTAAAGGAAACATGTATAGGCCGTTTATATATGTGCCGTTTACATATATTTCAATTAATATGAAAAACGAGGGCATGTTTTTACCAAAACTAATACCGGATTTTTTTTAAAAATGCGTGTGCGTAAAACAATTTGCACAAAAAAATTCTTATTTTTTTCTATTATTTTATAAGTAACTTGGTTCAAGCGATGGATCTGCGACAAAGCAACTACAGTTACTACAGGAAACACTCGTCACTACACAGTTTTTCGATAGTTCATCATATTATGGTAGTTCAGCCGCGAGATGTCGCTATTTGAGAAACGCACCCCTGGTCAAGCTCACTGTTCAATCAAAGTGGTCAGTTCACAACATCAAAATAATTTTTTTAATTTTTAAACTTTTTTACATACAGGATAATGCTTTCATCACTTAGTGTAAAACAAATTTTCTGTTACAAGTTTAGAATATTATTTATAATTCAGATAAATAATAAATTATTATCACTAACAAATAAGCTTTTTAGGCCTATAAGTACTTTGTATTATTTATTGATTGATACATATTTTTTATGTCAGATGCCATAATACAGAGTTCACACTGCACAATTTTACCCCTGATTTTTGCTCACCGACAGGTTTTGTGAAATCAAAAGCCTGAAATCTGAGGTAAAATGGTTGGTACTTGTTCACGCGAGCAACAACCACACAGTGTGAATTATCAAAAATGCGATTAGAGAGAGAATTGTTAATGTCACAGGCGCCTGTGAAATATTTTGCATGCTAAATATCTGGACCTGTTGATGATTCATAATCATGCTTCGTGAATGAGTTATTAAATGAAAAACACAGATCAGCGATGACCAACAGCCAATTGAGAGAGCAGAATACAGGTCAGTGGAGAGTTCAGGGATGAGTTATAGACCACAATATCAAAACAAATAAGCTTTACAACAACATAAACAATGCATGAACCACTAAATAGCAGATTATTTAAAATATGTATTGCATGGTACCATGCATAATCCTGAGTGATCTCATCCCTTCTCGTGGGCGTTTGTAAGTCGGAGTTGTTGCTGATTGCTTTGTAGTCTTGAATTATATATTATCCAGTCACAGATCGATCATGCAGTATGAACAAAGCAGCAGCCTAATACCACCCTAAATAGTCGTGCAGTGTGAAAACAATGGCAGTGAAAAACATGGTGTAAACTCAGCCTAACAGAGAGCTTTTAGGCACCAGTACTTTCTTTGCAGTTGTCAGAATAACACTTAACACCTGTTTCCAGAAAGTCATCTGCTATTTATGTTTGAGAGAGGCCATTGAGGGAAAAACATCATTTATATTGGCAAAACCAAAAAATGTATTCATTTATGATGGCAAACCAAAAAATATGTGTGTAAATATAGCTGCAAGCAATGATTTTCAGCCCAAACATGTCAGAATTACAGCATTATAAAAGGCAAGCATGGCAGGAAATATCAGAACAGTGTAATGATTTTTTTCTGCATCTGCTGACAATTATGTCCATTAATAGACTTCCCTGCTCCCACTGAAGAAAAAAAAATAAAACACATAAAGCCACATCCAGTATTTAAAGGGCACCTATGGTGAAAAAATCTACTTTTTAAGCTGTTTGGACAGACATATGTGTAGGTATAGTGTATAGACCGTCATATTGGGGTGATATAAACACACCCAGTGCTTTTTTTATTTAACAACATAAAAACGGTGGACCAATTGGAGTGGTTTTGAGACCGACCGCAGCTTGACGTAGGAGTGCGGTCCCCCCCGCCGACCGAATTGACTGACAGCTGCGTATTAACATGTCTCCGTAATAACGTGTATAATCATATCCACAAGACAGGACATCGCAAAACGACCGTAAATAAAAGGTCTGTTCAGTTCGCAAGGATCATCAATCATCATCAAATGTAATCAAGAGTGAGTTTTACAAGTTTAAAATGTTTTAAAACAGTGCATGTGTGTAATGTATTACAGCGATTTACTTTAGCTTTACTTCAACACAGCCGCGTGTCAGTACAATTTTAAAAGAAGAAGCTTCAATCCTGGTTTGTAGACGTTAAATCAGGTTTATTTTGTACATTAACGTAACAAATATCCATACAGCAGTGGAGAGAAACCTGTATCCTGTCACATTTGCGTGCAAAGACAGTGCAAAGCTAAACGCACGCACTGTATGTATGTGCGTGTGTGTCTGCGCTGTGTGTGTGTGTGTGTCTGTGTGTGTGCGTGAACTTTGTAACGACATTGTGTGTGATTCATCCTGCAGCTCCACATAACAAATGCATCAAATAATCATTGGTAAAGGTCTTACTGTAGGTTTTTGTCACAAACGTTAAGTGAGATCTGCTTCCTTCATGTCTGTGTCAGTTGTCTGAGGCAGCCGAGGGTGGAGACTGAGGCACTGCTGACAGGCACGTGGAAACGGTGGGCGGGGAGGACTAGCCTTAAAGGCCCAGTAAACAAAAACAGCAAAAATCTGTTGAGAGCTATAAAACACAAACTAGTGAAAGCTATAATAAATAATCTGATGTGTGTTTTGAGCTGAAACTTTACAGACACATTCTGGGGACACAAAAGACTTATATTAAATCTGGGAAAAGGGGTAACCTAGGTGCCCTTTAAATGAAAATGGCTCCTAAATGCTCAATTTCAAGGTGAGATACTGCAGGCAACAACTTCTTTACGCAGCAGTCAATTACTGAGATATGTTCATACATAATCTACTTGATTATATACAACAATGATTATATTAAGCTAAAATAATCAAAAATATTAAGATAATTAGGAAGGAATTCAAAGAGATAGTCAAAACCCTCTGTAAAAAATAAATAAATAAAAGACACTGAATTAAATGCTCATAAAAAAAACCCCGGAAAAGTTACTGGGGGTTATTATTAATTTTTTATTACATTGCATTAAATGTCAATGAAATTACCATAAATTCTTCCTTGATCAATAAAGAGTTAACCTGACTTTATCCAATGTAGTCATAAGATGTAGCTAACCAAAAATGTTCCTCTCACAATTAACTCATGGTTGCCATTCATTTAAAAATAGTGCATTTCATCATTCACTGAGTATGATTACATGGACACCAATAATCTGATTTTAATATGATTAAGACAATACTCTGATTAAGAGTTTACCAGGTAAACAGCAATTTTTGATTAATTTAATCTGATTAAGTTCATAATTGAGCTAAACAAAAATGGAATTAAGACATGTGGAGTATATCAATTTTAGTCGCATTATTAAAGTGCAGAACAGACATTTAAACACCTTAATCAAACTATTACCATTGTGTAGAATTTTTGCATTTTGCAACAGGATTTTTTTACACACATGGCTTTTTGACACTATTCTCTGCACCTACTGAGTCAGTGAAAGACCACAGACACCTGCATCATGAAATGTTAAGGGTTTTTTTTCCCCATACGGCAAGTATCATATTCCATTAAAACTACACTCTTTCAGCAGTTCATACTCGCATCCAATATCTCGTTTGTCACGGGAGGCATGCATGAAATGTTTCTAAATGACAGTAAAAGTGCCAAACTGCAGTTAATGTTAACAAATTAAAAAGGAAACACCTGAAACTACATGAAACTCCAGAGGAAACGTGAATAGCGTGTTGACACAATGACGATAATGGATCTATTACAACATGTTAAACGGAATCATGACAGGAACATTCAAAAAAGCAACTCATGTAAACACCTTAATCATATTATTGTCTTATTCAGATTAATGCAAATGATTAGATTAATGATGTCCATGTAAATGCAGTCACTGACAAAAACTTTTATTTTTTACCTGCAGGAATCTAATCATTTCATTTATTTATTTTTTGTATTATTAAGCAGATACTTAAATAACAGTAAGATTGAAAGAAGATTTTAAATAATTATTCAATGTAAACAAAATTATTTATTTAGCATTGACAAAAAAGTTAATGTTTTCATTATCTTTCTAGATTTTATTAAAAAAATTGTACAGTTTTGCACTGAAAACATGACAGTGACCTCTAGGCACCGTATACTTGAATGACAGTGAAGCTTCTCTTTTTTTGAGAACCACAGCACAACCTTTATACTTTTAATTAGTATAAAGTGCCATATTTTAATGCTATAGCTTCCATGAAAGTTATAAGTATTGCACATTAAAAGCTGATAAAGATCTACAGCCTCCACTGCAAAGACTGATAAAATTATCTCACATTTGCACACCCTTCACTTTCATTTTCTTCATTTGATGATTGTTCCTGTGTGGTGGGGCAATGTTGCTGATAAGCCAGTGCCATCAAGTTTGCTAAATTTGCCAACCGATGTCTGTTCAGAGAGGTGAGGAGATGATAAAAAACACTTTTCACCTTTTTAAAAAGGTTTCACTTGTGGCCAGAGTGACAGTTCTCACCTATTTGTTCATGTTTTTAAACTGGCTATTTTCCATAAGGTGATATTTCATGGTATGGAACATAAGCAAGAGTGGGCAGTTGGACCAAAAAAAAAAGTCTGAAAATTAGGCCATTTAATGGCTAACATGACAAATAACCAAAGTAAATATTTCCACTATACAGTTCTAGATACGTTTAGGAAAAGACTATTCAATAAAATAAACACAAAGCTGATACCTCCCAGCAAGCATTTTTTTTTGTTTTGATGTCTAATAGATGTCTAATAGACATCTACACATAGTCGTCTTGGCTAAAACAAGGCTAAACTTGGGCTGTCAGTGAAAATCTAATAGATGTCGTCTAAGAATAGGCCAAAACTAGACTTGTCATCAAATAAACAGAAATGAATGACTACACATATAAAGTCTGTCTAATCTGTCTATTTGACGGCTCTAGTTTTGGCCTATTCTTAGATGTCTATTAGATTCTTACTGACAGCCCAAGATTAGCATTGTTTTAGCCAAGCTGTCAACATTTAGATGTCTTTTAGACATCTATTAAACACAAAATTGTTTGCTGGGTTACTGCCTTCAAGAATTAACTTGTAAATATTGTAGATTTTAAATGAGTATTCCTATATATTAGCTGCTTTCTAAGTGAAAAGTTTCAGTTTCAGAAAGAAAATGGCAAGTAACATAAAATAACACAATGACATTTTGATAAAGAGACTGAATTGTTGTAAAAATACTCCAGTAATTTCACTTTACAGCATTTGCATATTAATTTCAGTACATTTTAATGTCCCTATTTTGTGTCTTAAGGTATCAGATAAAATATTAAACTAACAATTTAAAAATATGGAAATAATATTAGTTTTTAGTTTTACTAATGTATACAGCTAATGTCAACAGCTCAGATGCACCTAATTACTAGTAAAAAAAAACAGGTTAAAGAAAGGAAGAAAAAAATTAAAAGAAAGCCAATCACAGAGTGCTGATGATCAAGGGGAGGGGCAGGTTAGAGTTTAGAGTTGGCCTTGTTGAATGTCACCCACATGTAGGCCTCCTCTGGTCGATGACACCTCTGGCTGAGGTGGCGATGTGTATTTTTGCACCTCTGTTGACTTGCTCGCAGCAGGACGCAGCCTCCACCTTGAGCGCATAGGTATGTCTTTGAACATTTCTGTAAGTCAGGCTCTTCTTCATTTCCATCCTCTTGCCATTTCTCTGCTGTCTCTCTTTATCTTGTCCTTCCTCCCCTTCAGCAAGTGCTGTGCTTTCTATATCTGGAAAAAAATCTTTTGATTACAGAAGTCTTCGTGCAAGTGTCTGATTGTGTGACGAGGTCTTCACTGCAGCAGGCCCGGAGAGGATGTGTCACTGCAGACAGGTTTTCCCCTGTTACTCATGGGCCTCCTTCTCTCGATTGCGTCTTTGTCTCTTTATGTGGGCCTGACCGGTGCACTTTTGCAGATTTCTGAAGTTTTCACCTGCATTGTGTAGTAGCCTTCTTTACTAGTGGCTGACACTGCTGTTGATAGATAGCGGTCATAGGTTGTTGTTGAACAGAAGTTTTGGTAATCGTAGCTTTGTACAATGGTTTGATTTGGTGGCAGGACAGAGCGCAATCTGCGTATCAGATTAAATACTTCCACCTTCAGATGTTCAATGGCTTGCACAGCAGGTAAGTCAATTTGCTCTTTGCGCTACAGCAGAACTTGTAGCTATTTTAATCAAAATTGCATAGCAATTACGTAGCACATTTTCACAGTTTCAGTCTTCTTATTCTCACGCTCAAATGAGAATTGAGCTGCACAACAGCTTTAGAAGATATGGGCGAAGAAATGGGAATAGAAATACGTATATTTTGCTGTGACGCTGTTTGTTTGCATACTGTAAATGAACATAGAAATTGATGTGAAACAAATAAATCAGCATTAGAAAATAAAAACGTTCTTAAATATGCTTTCTTTTGCCATTGGCAATTTTATTTAACATTTAGCCTTTCACCTGTTTTTTTTTTTTGTAGTTTATATATGTATATCTACGCTCGAAACGGTTATTGAATATTTAATTTTGACTGTTTTTGATTAAGAATATTCTAAGCATATACAATGTACGTTATTATATTTATAGAGTACATCTAAATGTATCCGATGCAAATCTGCTTGGATTCGATGTTTTTCATCATGTACTTTAAGCAAAAACTTAAAGCAAGTAAAAGAGTTTAATAATCTTATGTTCATTATTAAATGTCTTCACATTAATGATGACACATTGTATGCACTGCGTTTACAGTGTCGCTTATAGTATTATGACTCACATATATTTATGACAGAATAATAATATTGTAGCATGATACAACACATTATTTTCCAAAGAAAAAAGCATGCATGCACAAGCTAATGCTACAAAACAAAACTAAATTATTTTATATCAGCTTGCGAATTCTGTGTCAAAGGTATACAGTAGCCAACATTTGAAGTGGATCATGACCTTTCATCAAAGCGGTCCTAAAACTATTCAATAACAATCATTGTTGTCAAGGAAAATTTCCACTTTAAACATTGACCACTACATTTCTTCCAAAAAAAGACAAATCTGTCTTCATGTTGTTTATATCTTGTGTGACATTTTATACAAAACGTTTGCGTTCTTCAGTGTTTAACTGAGTTTTAGGCGGACAGGAGTGAGTAAATCATGACGATTTTCATTTCGGGTCAAATAACCCGATAAATAACTTGGTCGCTGAACAACACCTTCATTATCAAGAAATAATTTTGTTGTTGTAGATGAAGAATCTATATGCAGCTGTTAGGTATGCTTAACAATATTAAGACAGAGTTGTTTCAGTTCTCTGTTGTGTGCGTCTGTCTCACTTTTTACCAGTTTAACATCAGTTCTAGTAATTAGACATTGAGCATCGTCATCTCAGTACAGTATGTTCCACATAATCCGTCACCGCTGCGTCTGCGTTGAGGGGGAGTGATCGTATCAGCAAAGTTTTGTTACCATTTGATAATTTGTAACTTTCGCTTTTTGCACAATAGCCAGCTGCTTTCTAAAAACAGACAATGGATCATGCATATAAATATAAACACTGTCAATTGCGATACTTGTGCCAGTCCAAAGATGATATATCTCCTATTACTCCTATTCCATAATGGTCATGTTGCTTATTGAGGTTGAGTATGAAAATAATTTTTGACGATGCGCTCTTGATACTGCATAATTTTGAGGAATTAAAAGGCAGCTGAGATGTACTGTAATCAAACGCTTCACCAGACACCACATCACACTGCTACTACAGTAGATGCATATCTAAACCGACCTACTGTACGGCTTTGATACTGTTGTTGTTGATCAAACAAACTTGAACTGTTACGAGTCTCAGCGTACCGGCATTAGTCAGAGTTTCACATTCTGAAGAGGTCTGTGGCTTCTTCGCAAAAGCTCCACAACAGAATTTCAAAAGGTGATGCAAAATGTGAAAGGCCCTTGCCGTCTGACATGGCCAGACATGTCTGCCTCCGCTCGGTGTCGTACCTAGACAATGGAATTCCAGTTCACGGGTGAATGTATTGTGTGAGAGAAATGATTAAACATTGCTCGAGTTTCATTTTGTGAATTAGATTGTTTGCCTGATGGCTGAAAGTAGAATAGTGGTGTTGTGACGCTGAAAAAATACCCTACTCGCTTCTTCTGAATTTGTCTTTCACAATCTCTGAAATTAAGTGAAATGACCTATATTGCAAAGCCTATATAGGTCTTTAGGCTTATCTGTGTTTCAGTCTTTCTTTCAGCCTATCGGTCTTCCCAGGTAATAAAAGTACGTTCTAAGAATGTTTTGCTGATGCTCTGATAATGCTATAACACTCACTGTACATTCAATTGTTTTAAATGTTTTGTGTTTTTAATAAGTAATGGAAACATTGTTTTTTTATCATTTTGCAAACATTAGTGTAATATTATTTTTAAAATAATTGTCTAAACCTAAACATGTAGTAAAATGTAAAGAAATTAATGCCAAATTAATGAATGACATACAAAATCAAAAGTTGTGCCGATGTTTTTAAAATATCATGTAAGGCTAGGTAACTTAAAATAAATATTCTAACATTACTGGAGGAACTTTTTCTTTAATGATGTTATGAATATTACCAGAACATTTCCTGTTAGCTGGGTTATATCCATGTGCTCTATTAACATCTGTTAAAACATTAAAACGAAAAGAACTTTGATTAATCATTTAGCTGCATGTAAAAAAAATCGTCAGCTGAAAATCTACATTTTGCCTAAATGTCTAGTCTAGAGCTTGGAATCAATTGCTCACCAAATCAATTGCCCCGAAATGACACCATTTCATCTAAGTTTGGCAAACTAGATTAATTTGAAGTATTGATTATTTGTGTTCCTGATTCTAATCTTTTTCCAAATGCATATCTAAGCAGGATATATAAATAAATTAATGATTGAATTTATAGCCAGTACGTGCATTGATGTAAATAAATTGCTAAAAGGCAATTGATTTATTGATCAAAGGAGTTTTGGTTTCTTGCCACTGTCATCTATGGGTTGCTTGATTGGGTTAGTGGAGCTGCGCGTCGGTGCAGATGCTCTCCAGTGAATTGGCTTTCAGCTGTGACATTTGCATTACGCTGATCTGAAATAAACTGAACTGAATTTCAACAGTGATATTTATACTAAACTGAATCAGTTTTGATTTAACTAGAATTATACATTGTAAAAATTCCTGGTTACCTTAAATGTTTAAGCTGAATCAAATCAACCTTATATGTCCATTATTATGTTAAACTGACTTAAAACAGCTTGTGTAACTTATAATATTAAGTTAGAACATGATTAATTTAGTTTAATGAGTTTCACTATGCTGTCATGACTAATTGATCATATACATTTTTACAATGTTCCAGCATTTTATCGCTACTCTCCTGCCTGCCTGATTAGATGGAATGTTTCACAATTTTTTAAATATTGTTATGGCTTAAGCTGCTATGACACAATCTACATAAAAGTGTTATATAGTTTTACATTATTCGTGTGTGTGTGTGTGTGTGTGTGTGTGTGTGTGTGTGTGTGTGTGT
>CAIGQZ010000379.1:21403697-21414567 GCA_903798205.1 Danio tinwini
GTGTGTGTGTGTGTGTGTGTGTGTGTGTGTGTGTGTGTGTGTATTCAGCAGAAGAAAGTTTTTGCATCAATTTTACAATTTGTTTTGTTTTTTAATTCAGCAAATTTTATTGTATACAACAAAAATAATTCGTAACATGTTTTCATTTCATAAAATTTCTGTTTGCTCTTAATGCATTTTGTAGATTATATTTCCAAACAAGTATTATATTTAAGCCAGATACATAAATAATTGCATGAAAGAATGTAAAGAAGCCTGTCAAACTGACAAGCCAATATATAATTAAAAATTAAATAGATAAATAAGTAAAAGCCAATAGCTATTTGCATATTACATTTTTCATGGAATTTGACCTTATTATTTCAATTTTATATAAAACATTTACCATTTGTATTTATTATCAGTTCTTATAATAGAACTGAATAAATGTCAATTAAATATACTAGTATTTTTCTTAAGAGCATAATTACATTTTAATTATCTGTGACATTTAAAAAGAGGTGTAGCATAGATTGTTATAGTGCACATACAACAAATTAGTTGTGTTATTTCCTGATTTGCTGCACTGTAAAACGCGATTAGTTGACTTTACTTAATAATTATGAGGCAACAAGTTTTTTTTAAGTAAACTAGTTGGATTCTGATTTTTTAGCCCCCCTGAATTATAAGCCTCTTGTTTATTATTTTCCCCAATTTCTGTTTAATAGCGAGAAGATTTTCTCAACACATTTATAAACACAATAGTTTTAATAACTAATTTTTAATAACGGATTTATTTTATCTTGGCCATGATGACAGTTCATAATATTTTACTAGATATTTTTCAAGACACTTCTATACAGCTTAAAGTGACATTTAAAGGCTTAACAAGGTTAAGTAGGTTAACTAGGCAGGATACGTTAATTAGGCGAGTTATTGTATATCGATGGATTGTTCTGTAGACTATGGGAAAAAATATAGCTTAAAGAGGCTAATACTTTTGATCTTAAAATGTTTTTTATAAAATTAAAAACTGCTTTTATTCTAGCCGAAATAAAACAAATATGACTTTCTCCAGAAGAAAATTTATTATCAGACATACTGTGAAAATGTCCTGTATGTGCATAATTTTAAAAGTTAAGTCAATGGGTTTAATGACTATAAGTAAAATCAACTTTTTTTTTTTTTTTAAGTAAACTAACTAATTGCTTTTTATTAGGCAATTTTATCTCTTTCACGCTTACTATGACTCCTTACAATCCAATGACAAACTTGACCTCTGTCTTTTTTCCCCCTCCAAAGGTTGTCATGAGATTTCTCAGCCCAATCATCTCACATCAGCCACACCTTTTGCTCTCTGAAGATGATTCGCATTCATAACCCTCACCATGTGCCGTTTCTACATCAGACAGAGCAGCTTCGCCAGGCAGGCACCCTTTGTGACACACTTCTCACCGTTGAGGGCCTTTCATTTAAAGCCCATGCTCTGATACTTGCGCTGGCAAGCAAACGACTCAGGCGCCAACTAACAAACCAGCATAACCCAAATCCAGGATACTGCTGCGCCATAGAGAGCGTTTCTTCTCATACTCTCAAGCAAATCCTAGACTATGTGTACAGTGAATCGGTGGAGGTTCCCAAAGATGACCTGGAGGAGCTGCTGAGGGGCGCAGAGTATCTAGAAGTCGAGTCTTTGGTGGAACAGTGTCAAGCACATTTCAAAAATCCAACGAAAACAAACACAAAATCACCCCAAGACGACAAAACACACAAGTACACTCAGATGTCTAAAAGAGACCACTGTACTGAAGAAAACCAGCTTGATTGCTCTTCGGAAGAACATTCTTCTATCAATAAGGACTGTAAGAGACAGACTCACTCATCACCAAAAAAGACCCGTTCTCCAGTATCTCCCGTGACTCCCATTTTCTCCAGAGAAACCATAATTTCTTCTGGAGCTCCGTCTCAGACTCCACGTCTTTTCTGGCCTCCGGTAAACCCAAATCGGAGCATGGTGTTGAACTGTAGTGAAATAATGGCCTTTCACTCTCTCCAAGCATATCCATATCCCACGCCAATGTACCCCATTCTCCACCGCTCGCTCCAACCGCAGGTTTCCTCCTCGCTCATGGGCTACACTGGGCTACTTCACCCATATCACTCTCTCATACACTCTTCACCACTGACTCAAGACAGTCCTTTCACTCCTGGCATAAAAGGAAAGAGTGGCTCCATCAGTGCTTCTCTAACAGGGTCCGTGACTGAGGATCGAGAGAGGTGAGAAACACACAGATGACACTTACATATTTAGAAATACATAAATATATGGCTTTAAATGGTGAAAGTGTAAAAGTTGTAAGTTAGCAGTTTATGTATTTTGTGATTCATGTTTTTATTTTTCTTACCATTTATTTATGCTACTGAATTGCTTTATGAGACTTTTTATCTTTCTTCCAACAACTTTTAACCTTGAAAAGTAAAAAAAAGTGACTTTTGTTAACATTTTTAATAGTTTAAAGTGCTATATTGTCTGTGTTGGTGTTGTACATTACAGTACAAAAACCTTGTAATACGCTGCCAGTACATTTTCTTAGTTATTTTACAGACTCATTTCTCTATATATTATTACATTATATTATTTTAAACTATTCAAAATGCCAATAAAAGTCACTTTGTTAAACAGTAGAGTTGAATTTTAAACATCCCAAGTGGACAAAGCAGAGATCAAGGTCCCACAATTCACACCCTTAAATAAACTGGAAATCACAAAATATGAAAACTGTTTTATTTTTTTGTGTAAGTCTACATATGCTTAATGTGTCAGAGTATCAAAAGTGCTGAAAAATTCATATATGACACTAGAATGTTATTGGACAAGACAAGACTATTTGATGTTGAAATTACAGCACACTTTTTTATATATACGGCGGCCGAGAGAGCTTAACGGGCTGCAATTTAAGAAAACACGTACAATTACAAAAAATGCCAGCAAATTGAGAAAGATCTTCATCCATTTGACAGCACACATGCTGCAAACTCACAAAGCAAACAATTAATAAAACACGCTGCATTTTTTCACAATGCAAACATTTTATTAAAACAAACTGCATTTTCTCACAACACAAAGTGAATGTTTTTAAGAGACCCTAAAATGTGACGGACCCGGCTATTTTGGCTATGGTTATTTAGGCTAATACATACTAAACGCACAGGAATCAGAATATTAAAATAGACAAACAAAACACTCACCTTTCAAAGATCACCTACAACTTCACTGAGCAATAGTCACGACACAGTGACGTTCATCACGTTTTTGGGTCCACTTGAAACATTTCTGTTGAGTTTCGTTCTTTTTTTATTGTGAGAAAATGCAGCGTGTTTTCGTAAATTGTTTGCTTTGTGAAAAAATGAAGTGCGCTGTTTTTTTATGTGTATGTGTTGTGAGTATTTGCAGCACGTATGCTGTCAAATTTTTTCTTTTTTGCTGGTTTTTGTAATTGCATGGGTTTTCTTAAGCTCTCTCGACCACCATATAAATGATCATGAAGAAATAGATAGAAAGAACTAACCATTTACACAATTTTCCAAAGGTTTGTAATCATTTACTCAACCCTATTGTTCTGAACCTACACGACTTTGTTTTCTGTGGAATGCCATTTTGACATTATATGTTACATATATTCACCTTATTCGCCGTGTACGAGTGGGCGCAGCCATTTGAATCTTTTTGGCTCGACACTTCCGGTTTCATTCACTTCCATTCATTTTTAGAGGTTAAAAACCGCTTGTTATGCTGCTTAATGTTGCAAACAGATATTTACTTGTTATATTATTCTACTTTTTATGTATAGTCATGCAAACACTTGTTTGTAGAGTGAGTAGTTTGATCGTTTTCTGCCGTTTATAATTCCTAGTCATTTCTCCCTTGGGCGACTGAATCGGAAGATCTAAAACAATCGCAAAAACGAGCACACTTCTGCATTGAAGAATAAGGTCAATAAAAGCAGTAAGCAGAGGAAAGTGCAAATTTTAAACATGTTAGGTCCTTTGCATATATATATATATATTTTTTTTGTCCAGGGTTATAAAACATTAGTGTGTTGTAAGCACGGTAAAAAAGATCTCTCTCGCTCTGCTTTTTTTATAACATTTTTCTCCTCAGGAAGCCACATTATTGTTAGCTAATGTCAGCGGAACCCAATTAGCTTGGTAAACACATTTTCACCAATGCAACAACACGTTTACAATCATAACCTAAAGCTAACACCACAAAGTCTTGATGGAACTTGATTGACATTTAATGTTTCTGCTTTTTTTATCCATTTTATTTACTACAATTAGGAAAGCAGTGCATCATTTCTTGAATGTTTCATTTATTAGAATAAAAATGTTTTTTCAAATGTAGTGTTGCCTTTTGGATGTTGGAAGTCAAGCAAGATTAATCTTAAAAAGGTTTTTAAACCATACTGAAGAATTTCGTATGTGCACTGCACACTTGTTGACTTTTTACCCTTCACTATATTAATAGTTTTTTTATACGCATTTTTATCTATCAATTTTCAGGCTAATTGGAAATGCATGCCTCAGCTAGATTTTTTTCAAAACCTGAAATAAGTTGCTCCGGTTATGTTTCCTTGCAGCTTCTGATGACAAACCTATTGCTTTTAAAGGGATTATTTGACTTTACTTAAATGAACTATATGCATAATTATAAAATATAGGTTAAGTGAATTTAACAGTCCCAAGTTACAATGAGTTTATTCACTTTTTAATGCAAAGTACTAATTACTAATTAATGTTCACTACTCAATCCAACGCTTCCGTTTAGATAAACTAATCGAAAATAGTTTCCGTGCGAAGCTTCACGGGCAAGTATTGTATTTCCATGCACAACTGTTTTAATATGCATTTACATAAAAGTACTTTTAATTTGAAAACGAATATCAGTCAAGTGTGTCAGACGTGTTTTGACGTGTGGTATAGATGCTTACTTTCTGTACTTTCCAACAGACACATTTTCCCCAACCAGCCCCCTGTTCCACCTACATGAATTAGTTTTCAACCGGCTCCATTAAAATGAGGGGAATTAATAACAGTCTTAGGTTCAGATTAACAGTAAGGCTTCAATAAAAACTTCATGAAGAACTGCATTTGTATTACAATGCATTTTCTAACACAATTTATGAAAGGAATAATACATATTTTAATAAATGAAATTAAATTATTATAATATTTATAGCTAGATAGATAGTGTACGATAGAGATGGATTGATACTGTAGATTTGTAGTGCTTCCGGTAAATTTAAGTCACTATTTAAAGCATTTAAGACAGTACAAATACACCAATTGCACAAAATACTGGATAAGTTGAAGGAGTGTTTTGGAAAAAATACTTACTATCAGGACCGAAACTGAGGGGAGCCCCCCAATTGTCCCCGACTTTAGAAAAGCAAACATGAAAGTCAGTTATCTCCAACTACAGAGCAGGATGTTCTATTTCAGTCTCATTTTTAGCCAAAGTCTGTTCCACTCCAAAATTCAACATACACCCAAACCTGTGCCCCATTCAAACAGAGATCTTTATGCTTGTTTTTCCTAAACATACACATGTTGAAACATCCACATGATCATGCACATGCATTTCTTTACCTGTGCATGCACATTTTGAGAAACAGTATCCACCCACACAACAGTTCAGCCTCAAATACATTGCCTTTCATGAATAAATATCAGGAAGGGTTTATTATGATGTCATTAAATATAGTTCATATAAGAGAGAATATCTGAATCACATAAAATCAGATGATCATTCCTTCACTCTGTAGATATGCTGCAGGTTGCTTTACTTTACCTCCTGGCAGAGGAAACCATTGTCTGTTTGCTTTTCTGCTTGTTTCCTGCTACCTGAGCTCAAAACCTTTGTTCCCACAGGAGGTAAATGTAAGTCTAAATTGATCTTAATCTTTTGATAAACCAGTGCATTGGATAAGATTGATGACTTGTGCTGTCCACATGTGTTGGTTTGTTGAACATGTGCATTATATATCAATATACTTTTTCACCTCACACCTACTCGTTTCTTATTTTTCAACTACGGTGCATCTTGGGGTTCTTTTTTGAAAATGTTACGGAGTTCTTGCAGATGCTTATACGCAGATACATTTTCTTCAACAGGGCTATAAGCAATACTTTAAAAAAAAATTTACATTTGCTTACTATAACATTCAAGGCATTTATCTTAGGGGCAATACCAGCATTATGGATGTGACATTTGCAGTAAAAACTCAAAACATAAATTCACAGAGAAAGTGTATGCTAACATTATATTGAAACATCTGTTTATATTTTCCAAAACTACTGACCACAGAGTTATGGGATCAGAAAGACAAAATCTGCAAATATTTTTTTTTTTATTTTAAATGAGGAAAATAAACATGCATTATGGATCTGACCAAAAAAAAAGTCTGCCAGTTTACAGTATACAACATACTTTGTAGAAATTCTGTGAATTAAACTGCACAAACCAAAAGAAACAAAGCTAATCAAAAGAAGAAAAGTCGGCTATTGAACAAAATTATTGATTTTATTTTACATTTTTTGCATTTGTGAGGAAAAAACTTTATGAATGTGACATCTCTCTGTTATAGATGTGACGGATGTGAAACTGCCACTTGTGTGACTTTGGTAAATCAAATATATTTGTTTGAAAACATCAACAGAGACATTTTTGATTTTGTAAAATATAAGCCTACACAAAAAAGCTTAGAAAGGGTTTCGCTGTTTTGGTGAAAAGTTATGTTTTTTCATGGCAAGGTTGACATTTGCATGGAATTGCTCTTAGGTTTCTTATTATCAAAAAGTAGAGCGTGTAACTCAAATAGCATGTTAGCATCACGCTGGTGAAAATACTTCTTGAGTAAACTTTTAGTAAATGTAAAAAGTAATTAGTTACCTAAATATAGTAAGTAAACCTGTTGTGACTTGGAACTGTTAAAGGTGCAGTATGTAAGTTTGACACCCAGTGGTTGAACTATGTATTGCACTCCTAGATCAAAATAAACATAAGCGTGGGATGCCAGATAAAGTACAGGAGCGAGTGATTTAAACTGTGTTCTAAATGAAAGCAACGACACTCAATGGAGGGAACATTTTCCATATTAAAAAGAATTTTGGTTCTAACCAACACCTCGAATTGATATATTAGAAACGGCGTCTATTTCTCACAGCTGAACAACAGAAACCTATGACAGTGATCACCTCAGGTAAACCTTGTGTGCTTTGATCAGTGCTAAATGCTAACAATGCGAGTTTGAATGTCATTTTACATGACATGTATTGCCATACACTGAAAGCAGAAGCAGATAGTTCACCTCAGATCTTGAAAATACAATAAACTGTTTGAAATTAATCTTTAGAACTAAACGCATATGAGTGATTCAGCATATACATTTAATGATGTTAAAGAGGGTTAACATGTATTAAATAGATTATTAACCTTACCATTTCGTGAGTGAGTGCATATTCTGTGCTTCTGAATGGCTATATTTAAATTTCTGTTGTGTTTCGTCTGGTGCAAACTGCCAAACTGCTCATCACTGCGCATCTCATCACAAAGTGTGTTGTTAGGACATGCGGTTACAATGTAACCTGCTCACGTTCGTAATATTTATATCATTTCCTAATTAATAACCTGAATCTGTCTCATTTTGACATCTGATACTGTCCACTGACACTGTCGCATTTCGCTCAAAGACGCATGCTTTCAGAGTCTTTCTGAATGAAATACGCTGTTTTCCAACAAGGCAACCCGGGGTGCTGAATTATAATTGGCTAAACTGGCATTGTGCAGGTTAAATTTACCTAAACAAAGACAGTGTTCCGGCACGGAAAAAACATTTTCAAAGCAGAATATCTGACTTCAGCATTGTTTTGCAGTTAAACAAGTATATTCACTTGGGATGTTTTTCAAATATCTGCACACATATTATGGTATTTTTATGCTTTAGAAGAGTCAAAAACTTACATACAGTACAGCACCTTTAAGTTGACCAACTAATCACTTTAAAAGCAACAGGTTTGCAACGTTTTTAAAGTAAAATCACTTTTTACTGTGCAGTTAAAGGTTACAGTTACTGGGTAAATGAAATGAAATGAATGAAATTACTGTTTTTTGACTAGCTTGAGTTCTTGGGTGCAAATACAAAATTTTGGAAAATGAGCTTCACATTGCATATTTTGTGAAGCAATAACATTATCTCTGTGTAAACAAAAAAAACACAATTTTGAAATAGTGGCATTGCATGTAGAGCTGCACAATTAACCAAAAAAAGATTGCAATCTCAACCACCTACACCATCTTAATCCAGCATCTCTAGGATTCAGCCAATTATAGTTCAGGAGAAAAATAAAGGCAGTCACACAAGTCTTCACATTGTTTTAAATACATACATCCAAATGGTGTTAAAAGTGCCACATACTGTATTTATAAGGAATAATTCACCCCAAAATGTAATGTGATGTTATTTGCGGCTGCTCACACGTGAGCTGTTTGTTTACTCCCGAGAGGATGCATGTGTGCCCATGATTGATGTCTGTTTTACTGAGCAGAACCTGCATAGGCCGTGAAAAAACTGGTAATAAAGTTGTAAATAACGTTCAGATTGTTGCACAGAAACCAAAAGCGTGCACATCATTTCAATGACCATATCGTATTTTAAAGTTATGATTACGACAAGCATTTGATATGTTTTTTTCAGTCATGGCGCAAACAAAGTGTTGTGCATAAAAATATATGTTTTACAGTATCACTATAACTACTCCAGCATATATAATGGTGAATAAGATGCAAAGGGGATTCTGTTTCCATCCAACGAGTCAAAGCGAAGAAAATCGTCACTTCCTGATTAACTGGTGCCAAATATCAACAATAAAACGGAATTTGCTGTGGTAGGAGAAGCTGCGTGAATCTTTTCTTCCTTTAATAAATGATTTGCGCCTCAGAAGGCAATGCTGACACGCAGTGAATGTGGGGTGGCGATTAAAGGCATGAGACGCGGAGCACAGACGCTCTTGATTCTGGAGGTCATTAATAATATAATAACACTAATCCTGAAATGGTTAAGGCTTTTAAAATGACCAAAACAACATTTCAGAAGTTTTACAATGTGGTCAGCCTGTTGGATCATCCATTCGCACACATTTTTATCATCACATGATCTCTTAAAACAAAATCACATTACTTTTTTAATGTGCATACTGGAATTTGTTCTGTAAAAGTGTTTCCATCACAGTTTATGCGTATCTTTTCTTATCAAATAAAAAGTTTATCCTACTCAGTTATGCACATCTGTTTTTTTATGCGCATTTTAAAAATGTATGCACATCATGGTGTTTCCATCAACCATTTTTTATGCCCTTATCCAAAATGCACATAAAAATTGGTGGATGGAAACGTAGCCAATTACAAATGACTAACATACTGTACGTCTTAAACACAATAATTTAACTTATTTTAGTATTATGAATAGTTTCTGATGAAATCACTTATTCTAGTGCACCATTCCAAGTCTGGAAGCATTTTAACCAACAGTAGGCCTACACATAGGCCTAATATTATTATTGTTGTTTTACCATATGTTTGAGAAATGACAATAATAATAGCCTACTTATATTAACCTTTATTTTCCATCTACAGAATCGTGAGTTAATTGTGATCTTGATTTTAAGTAAAAAAAAAAATCATGATTTTAATTTTAACCAGAATCATGAAGTTTTAATTGCATGCATGTAATATTACATTACAACCAAAACAACAGTCGCACATGTGCGTAGTGTTTTTCCACAACGTGACATCGCCTTCTACTGGCTTGGCATGCAAAATGTAGAGTTTTAGTTGTTTTTGTAAATTTGTGTGAATGGGAAACATTTGAACAAGTTTTTTATCTGTGCACAAAGCTTTTTTTACAGTCAGCAGAATGTCTATAGGGTATATGCACAGCTAGTGTTTCTTCCCATACTGATAAACTTCCGGTGAACGTTTAATGTGACTTTTTTCAATTTCATAAGGTTCCTTTTACAGCATCGATGTTGTAATGTAATTAAAACATAATCAGTTAAATAGACTTTAGCGTTCATTTAGTTGTTCATTCGTAAAACTAGATGCACAAATGCACCCATCAGGATTAATGCAGAAACTCCATTGAATTTACTGGGGTAAAATAAATGTTCATAAAAAAATTATTTTATGCAGTGCTTCTTGTACATTCCGAGACCCACTTTCTATCATATCAGGCAGTTGATTTTTAAAGAAAACAGATGTTAAACAAGCCGATTTTGTAACAGCATACAGTTCACCGGAAGCGCATGACCCAGGTTACTGAACAATTAAAAGTCCTTCTGCATACCTCTGCATGCTGTACCCTATTGGGGAAGCATTGAAAGTTTTAGCAGAAATTCATATATTAGTAATACTATAATGGTTGCTAACACACTGTAAAAATCAATT
The DNA here is from genome assembly GCA_903798205.1 of Danio tinwini. Lineage (NCBI taxonomy): Eukaryota > Metazoa > Chordata > Actinopteri > Cypriniformes > Danionidae > Danio > Danio tinwini. The sequence goes on from CAIGQZ010000379.1 coordinate 21,414,181, forward strand.
AGTTACTTTAGAAAATGAGTAAACCCACTGTTTTAAAAGTAACAAGCTGATTTTACTTAATAAGAAGTCAATCAACCTTTTTTTTGTTTTGAAACTGTTCAGTTGACAACTTTTTTTTTAATTAAAAATTGACAGTGCATGATCAAATGTCTGAAGGGAGCCATAAAAGCAAGTGTTATTATGTCCTAAAAAAACCCAAATGTGATATACAGCGAATCTAAGCAAGGAAATCTGCAGCAGCACCCGAAAGCGTGTGGGTTTCTTACTGACCTTTACCTTCTGGTCAGAATTAGCTGTGGTTTAGCAAACACGTCAAAAACATGTAGAAATGCAGCTGCAAAAGTGTTACTAAACCTGCAGGTGTTAACTGACCAGATCAACAAGCGG
>CAIGQZ010000379.1:21430318-21466805 GCA_903798205.1 Danio tinwini
ATATATATATATATATATATATATATATAAATGCTTATATACAGTGCTCAGCATATATAAGTACACCTCTCACAAATCAATCTTTTAAGTTATATTTTTAATAGCAAGCTACCCTGTTATATTTGTGCATATACATTAGATTAGTCGGTACTGAAGCCAAATCTGAAGCTTATCTAACAAAATAAGTCACAATAACGATTTGCTTGAATTTAATTGTATTATCTTTTAATTTCTAAAGTTTTGTTGACTAAAATATTATTTTAATAAAAATATCTGTTTAATAAATCTGTTTAGTTTAAATGCACCAAAATACATTGCCTATATTCACCAAGAAATGGATACAAATATTATTTTCAAAATGGGGTGTAATAAATTATGCTGAGCACTGTATATATTATTATTATTATTAGTTTTGTTCTTTATATGTTCTATTGCATTGCAATTGTACTGGCAAGATATCTGGGTTACTGGGTCAACAGACACATGAAGATAATGCCACCTGTAGCTTCCACTATGCCCTCCAAGATGACAATGATCTCAAACTGTTGCTTCCGCAGCTGCTCCGGCCCGAGCTCCCAGAAAGGACTGCCGGAATCAATGATGTGTTGAATCACTTGTGGCTCCACTAGAAACAGTCGGTCAGAGCCGCTCTCATAGCCCAGATCAATCTCCGACTGCTCCAGCGGGAGAAATTCTCCTTCTGATGTCTGCCAAGACTTGATGAGTTTAGCACATACTTTGGCATTAACCATGTGACTTTCACGCAAGTCGCCAAGACGAAACATAAGGCAGAGACGGTCATCGCGATGGGCCACAACACAAGTCCGACTAAAAAGAAGAGTTTCGGCTCGCTTCTTAGGACGTGAGATTTTAACAAACATGCAGCCCACCATTAGAGCATCAATCATGGAGCCCACAATGCATTGCGCCATGACCAAAAACACCCCTTCATAGCAGCGTGCCGAGACCGTACGCGCGCCATAACCAATAGTCCTCTGTGTTTCCACTGAAAAAAGCAACGCTGATACAAATCCATCTATATTTTGAAAGCACATGTCAGCGTCAGCAGGATGTTCAAGATCTCCATGCAGGAATGCATTTAGTGAGTAAAGTCCTGCGAATATAAACCAAGTGACCGTGTAGCACATCATGAATACGAAGAGAAACCATCTATACTGAAGGTCCACAAACGAAGTGAAAATGTCCGCCAGAAAGCGCTCCTTTTCTGCCATGTGTGCCAAGTCTACTCGACATTTTCCACCTTTTGAGACGTAGTGGCGCTGCTCGCAAAGCTCTGGTACGCAGGTGGGAGTTTGCGCGCTCTCATTTTAAATTAGCTTATTGCGAGCTTTAGCATTCCACTCCACGTCTCGTACAGGAGAGCAGTGAGCACTGCGGGATGGGGTGCTATACAGAGGGCTAGCGCTTGGACTGGTCATATTGGGAACACTAAGAGCATGGCGGCAACATGGACGAAAGTTCGGATCACGTAAGAAGCAACACCTCATTATTGCCAGCTCGGCCTCGGTGGGGGCGCAGATACTAGTTCTCTGTCCACGCAAGTACCCACGCTGTGGGCTGTATGGCAGATCTGTGATGCTCTTGTGGCGGCGTATGGACACGTATGGGTTGGAGGCCTCACTCTGCATGATGTCCAGCAGTGGAAGGAAGTAGTCACCTGTTGAATCAGAATGATTTCCACTTTGAGGAAGAATCTGGAAAATAGTATGGAGATGACATGAATGTTAGCATTGCAATTTTACTTCAACTCCAAATGAAAACTCATCCTTTGTTCATCATCATGTTCTTCCAAACCCATACGAATTTCCTTAAAGGCACAGTATGTAATTTTCACCACTAGAGGGCACATATTTACAACAATCAAAGGCATAGCCTTATGGCACCGTAATTGTTTAATAATGGGTTGTGGTCTTCATTGTATCCTACATCATAACCTATTATGATGGTAGTATAAACAGAGTAAGGCTGAAAGATGTCTAAGCAAAATAAGAGTGCTAAGGCAATTTCTGATGAGAGACAAAAGCAGCAGAGCTTTTATTATGCCACTGCTTATAGTTCATCTGCTTGTGATTACATGGAGAAGCAGCAGCACTGTTTTATTATACTAAGTGCATATTAGGTTTTTTTTATAGTGATTGCACATATTTAATCGTCTTTGGTGTTTCCCTGTTTTGAAACAAAACTAGAATTGAGGGTATCTGACATCAATAGCATGGTGACACAGAAGGACATGATCCATATCACAAGTTAAAATTGCTTATTTCTCTGGATTTGACAATGACTTCTGGATGCCTTTCGGGTGGGGTTATCAGTTTCATTTCTGCTCTGAATTTGTCCATTCGTCAATCTTCCCTAATTTTGTAGGCAACGCTCATCTTTCAACAATCAAATCAGTCCCTGAATAACAAAATCCTGCACCGCCCTACATTTGTTTTTAATTTTAGGACCTTTTCAAGTGGATGTACGTCATGATAGCAGATAAAAGAACAATCTTAAAGAGTCACCAACCCTAAAACACATTTTTTTAAGATGTTGCTGATGTTGATTATTAGGACACATATATTTCACTAACAAGTACAAATGGTTGTTTTTATGTTGTTTAGAGCAAATTTGTTCTTCTAGTTTAAAGGGAAATTTTGAAGCAATGTTACAGCAATGAGGTAATGAGCATAAACTCCAGAGTGGTGATCGGCCGTCAGTACTACAAAGTGACGTAATTGAGTTTTCAGCATGTCTGTGCAATAATTCATGGGAAAGAGTTGGTTTGACACATTGACCGCATTACTGCTGGCGCTGCACCAATCCTCAAGTCAATCTCATGTTCCATCTTTCCCTCAAGATACTTTAACTCCTCCACCTGGGGTAAAGCTCTCGATTTACCGGTCAATGTACGTTCCTACTCTCACCTTTGGTCATGAGCTTTGGGTCATGAGCGAAAGGACAAGATCTTGGATACAAGCGGCTGAAATGTGTTTTCTTCATGTCCCACCAGGAGGAGGCCTTGGGGAAGACCCAGGACATGCTGGAGGGACTATGTCTCTCGGCTTGCCTGGGAACGCCTCGGAATCCCCCATGAGGAGGAGAAGAAGGAAGTGTCTCGAGAGAGGGAAGTCTGGGGCTCACTCCTGAAACTGTCCCTATGACTGTGAGCGGAAGAAAATGAATGAAAGAATGAGTTGGTTTGAACCAATCAGTGTGCTCTATTGTGAATGAGATGAGATTAACTTCATTAATATACATGAGAAAGTTTTGTTGCCTCTTTTTGGCTGTGACAGTATTTAGAGATGCACCTTCAACCGCAATTAAACCTGATAGAATAGAAAAAAGAATTGTTCAGAAACACAGCTTTCATGTGGGTGCAAGCAGATACCTTACTGTGGTCTGCTAACTAGATAGCGTTCTTAGATCCACTGTAAATGCTGCTCTTTAAATCACTGTGCATCTCCTTGTGTCTGTGTTGGTGTTGCCGGTGTGCAAATCAGCTGCTTTTTATGCATGTAATGAAACTCCCCTTTTGATGCAAACCCTTCCCTCTTTTGCCACTCCCAACTAAACAAAGCTAGACTCACCCACTTTATTGACTTTTTTCAAACTAGAGGTGTGAAAACAACGTGCTGAGGCAGGGGTTTCATTACCCTTTAACTTCCGCTTCATGGCAACTTTACCCTTCTAAACACGGATAAAAATATTTTTGTCCTTCCTTTGAAAATGTTCACTCAAAACACAAAAATAATAATGTGGTTTAATATAAGTCTTCTGAAGAAAAATGACTGCCATATTTTATTAATCTACAAACGTAAACAGCTTCTCAACACATTAAAACAAGCCTCATTGGTTCTTGCAGAGGCTCAGACATGCTGATGTGACAATGCAAGAATGAACTTGATTGGTTCTCGTGCTTTAAGCATGTTTGAGTTTTCATAATCAGAAAAATTATATTAGTTGACGTTTCTCTTTTTGTGTGAACATGCATTCAGAGGAGGAACAGAGTCTTTCAGATTTGATTAAATCTTTTTGTTTTGAAACTGAATTTTTTTTTGAGATTTAGAAAGACATTATTTTGGTGTTAACATACTATTTAAACATTAATACGCAAAACCACTTACAGAATAAATTAAACACCTTTTAATGGAGTTAACTTGGTAACAAAGGTTTGGCAGCGGGACCACGCCTCACTTTGCCTCCTTAACCAATCACCTTCTCCCTAAAACTTATTTAAGGCAAAGCAGCCCTCCAGCACTGTTGTTCACGTTCTCTCAAACCCACCCTCCCTCTATTTCCTTGCTTCCCTTTTAACAATCCTTATAACCCTTTCTTCCCTCCTAGTTTAAATCGGGGGGTCCAATCATTCATTCATTCATTCATTTTCTTTTCGGCTTAGTTCCTATATTAATCTGGGGTTGCCACATCGGAATGAACCCTTGCAGCTGCAACCCATCACTGGGAAACACCCATACACTCATTCACACACATACTACGGCCAATTTAGCTTACCCAATTCACCTATAGCGCATGTCTTTAGACTTGTGGGGGAAACCAGAGCACCTGGAGGAATCCTACGCCAACACGGGAGAACATGCAAACTCCACACAGAAATGCCAACTGACCCAGCCGAGGCTCAAACCAGCGACCTTCTTGCTGTAAGGCGACAACGCTAATGACTGCACCACCACACTGCACTGGGGTCAAATCACTCTACCAAAATATTACAGAGATGGTACCCACTCTCTGAGTCTTTGGGCATCAGGATGCCCGATCAACCTATCTACCTGTTCACTATTTATCCTCTTACATCCCTTCCCCTTCATCCCACTGTTCCCTTACCATCCCTTTCATCCCTGCATCCCTACAATAAAGTCTAGCTTAAAGTGTGGCATGGTCCATGCTGGTGAATCATTTCACTGGTGTTTTAGAGGATTCAGTTTAGTCAAACAGTAAATACTGTTACATTTCTGAAGGCAAAGAGTTGAAGATTCTTGAACCATGATATACAAGTGGAAAATTGTGGGGGGAGGGGGGGCTATCTGGGTTATCTGGCCAGTTTCTAAGTTCCAAATTTAAAGTTGCAAAATATGCTATAAATGTCAATGCAATGGCCCATTCATTCATTTTACTTTGGCTTAGTTCCTTATTTATCAAGGGTCGCCACAGCAGAGTGAACCGCTAACTATTCTAGCGTATATTTTACGCAGCGGATGCCCTTCCAGTCACATCCCAGAACTGAGAAACACCTATACACACTCATTCACACACACACTCATACACTACAGCCATTTTAGTTTATTCAATTTACCTATACACTGTAAAGGTAAGCACAGGTAGCACAAACCATTTGAGGAAACCGATTGCAACAAACCATTTGAGTGAAAAAACAAATCTATATGAGTACTGTGAACTTACATCATTAAGTTATGAGGCATTTAACTCATTAACTTAAACACTAAGTTCAAAACTCTTCATATGAGTAGACTTAACTTTCAGTCAATTTTGAGTTAACTACACTCATTTTATTTGACAAAGTTGATTGTTGGGTTTTACAGTGTACCGCATGTCTTTGGACTGTGGGGGAAACCGGAGCACCCGGAGGATACTCATGCGAACACAGAGAGAACATGCAAACTCCACACAAAAATGCCAACTGGTCCAGCTGGGACTCGAACCAGCAACCTTCTTGCTGTGAGACGACAGTGCTAATCACTGAACTGCAGCCCTTTTTTTTTTAATAATTGAGTCATCTGATGTTGTTTATTATAAGTGGTACAGTAGTTACATTATCTGTTGCTTTTCATTGCACTAGCGTTTTTCGTGTGAAATTACTCATCATCTTGACTTGAATATGTCACATGGATATTTTATGGTGCCATTTTAGTTTAACAAGAAGTATATTTTTACTTCTGTGTTCCAAAAAACCAAAATGAAGACTTGAAATGACTTCATAGTTCACCCAAATAATGAAACTTATGTCATCATTTCTGTTCCATGATGTGACTTTAAAAAAGTTCACTAGAGAAAACTTTATATTTAATTGTATGCTGAAAAGAAAGTGACACAAATATTCATACAAACTTGTAATGACATGCAAGTGACTAAATGAATGATGATTTATTTTAGTGTAAGTAAACAATGACGACAGAAGGAGGTGACGTTTCAATGTGAAGGTGTATTGATAAAATCTACCCACGGTGGGTGTATACGTCTGGTGGTGTATTGCATCTCCAGGTTTGCACAGTACAGCAAAGCTGGATTTGGGCTTCAGATCGTTGATCGTTGATGGTCTGGTCCTAGCATCATCTTGTGTTGACCAAATTTTCTGGCCAGACTTTTGCTCATTGGGATTCTGAATATGGCACTGCTGAAACCTTAACAAAAGGGAAGAGATTGTCATATGTTTGTAGTTTTACATACTGATAATGTTGATGTATGTTATTTTACACACATTTGACAAGAGATTACCATGTTTGTCTGTAGAGTTAAACACTGATAATGTTGATGTATATTATTTTACCAATATTTTACAAGAAATTATCACTCAGTTAAAATACTTGGGTTAAAAATACCCCAACATATAAGCCAACTATAGGTTATTATAGCAGCTTCCCAACTATGTTATTTTTAACCTAATGCATTGGGTTATTTTGATGAAATGTATTTTCTTTTCCATTCTGGTATTACTATTGCTACTATTTATTTTATATTTATGGCTGTGTAAATAAATAACATACAGTTTTTAAAAATATTGAAAATGCTTTATTATCATTACATTTTAAGTTCCAGACACTAAAGCTTTTATATCCTTTTAATATAGATCAACTATGAAGCAGATGTTTGTAAGAATGCTGGTGAAACGGATATGAAACACACGACACGGAGAGGTATTTTGATATAAAAAACAACAACAACATTATTGCGTTATAGGGCTTAATTACCTTTACAAAGCAGACAGCATTATGTATGCATAATAATACAGCTATTGTGTCAGTTAAATCATTTGACTGTTGAAATTCAAAATTTTTAAACCAACTGGTTGAGTTATTAAATAAATAACTCAATAAAAGTTAGAAATAACCCAACAAAGCACAAAATATTTAACCCAACTGGTTGGGTTATTGTTAAATAATCCAATAAAGGTTCAAAATAACCCAACAAAGCACCCAATATATTTTTATTCAACTATTGGGTTAAATAAATAACTCAACATTTTTTAGAGTGCATGTTTGTCTGTAGATTTAAACACTGATAATGTTGATGTTTATTATTTTACACACATTTTACAAGAGATTCTCATATGTGTGTAGTTTAAAATGCTGATAATGCTAATGTATATTACTTTACACACGTTTTACAAGAGATTGTCATGTTTATCTGTAGAGTTAAACACTGATAATGTTGATGTATATTATTTTACACACGTTTTACAAGTGATTATTATGATGATTTGTAGATTTAAATATCTATAGTGTTGGTGTATATTATTTTACACACATTTAACAAGAGATTATCATGTTTATCTGTAGTTTAAAATACTTATAATGCTGATGTATATTATTTTACACACCTTTTACAAGAGATTATCATTTTTATCTGTAGTTTAAAATACTGATAATGTTGATTATTATTTTACACACATTTTACAAGAGATTGTCATTGGTTTTCTGTATATTTAACACTAATAATGTTGATGTACTGTATAATATTTTACACACATTTTACAAGAGATTGTCATATAGATTTAAATACTGATAACGTGATGTTTATTATTTTACACACATTTTACAAGGGACAATCATATGTTTGTAGATTTAAACACAGATAATGTTAATGTATATTATTTTACACACATTTTACAAGAGATTGTCATATGTTTGTTTGTTTGTTTGTCTGTAATTTTAAGCAATGTTAATATTGATGTATATTATTTTACACAAGTTTTACAAGTGATTATTAGTTTACATACATTTTACAAGAGATTCTTATGTTTGTCTGTAGTTTTAAACACTGGTAATGTTGATGTGTATTAGTTTACACACATTTTACAAGAAATTGTCATATGTTTGTCTGTAGTTTTAAATACTGATAATGTTGATGTTTATGATTTAACACACATTTTACAGCGATTGTCATATGTTTGTTTGTTTGTTTTTTTTTAACAGTGATGATGTTGATGTACATTGTTTAACACGTTTTACATATATTTGTAGTTTTAAAATAATAGTAATGATTATGTGTGTAAAAATAGTCCTGTAAAAATGTTTTTAACATTTAATTGCCATTGTAACATCCAAGTCAATTAAAACTAATAGCAATTAAAGGCATTTGCTGAATTGGCTTTAAAGGGATGGTTTAAAAATTAAAATGTACTATTTACTCAACTTCAGGTGTTTCCAAACCTTCATGACTTTTTTCTTCTGTTGAACAATAAAGGAGATATTTTGAAGAAAGCCGAAAACTTTTAACTATTGACTTCCAAAGTAGGAAAAACTATAAAAGTCAATGGTTACAGGTTTCAAGCTTTCTCCAAAATATCTTCTTTTCTGTTCAACATACCCTGAAGAATGAGTAAACGATGACGGAATTACATTTTTTGGGGGGTGAACTATCCCTTTAATGTGTCTTTGCTGCTTAACGCTACTGAGATGTGGCATAAATGCATTTACAAACAAATCCTTATGAGGTTAAGTGGGACAGAAGAAGCATAATTTGGTTTGACTTTTACTCAGAATTTCATTAATTCCAAGCAATCTCAGAGCAGCCTTAAATTAAGGGGTCTTTATACAACAAAGGCTTCTTAGACCCTGTTCAAAATTCTCTAAGAAAGCCAGTATAAATTATACTTGTATAGTAGCCAATAAAAGTGTCCTTTACTAAAGCAATTGCTGTGTAAATGCATTTAATGTCAAAGATGCAGCATTTATGAATTACCAGCATAATTGTGTGCATGTAAACTAATGTCTTGATTTTCTAAACCAAACTTTAGTAGTGTCCGATTTATAAGAGAGGGGCATCGCTACTTTTTGGGTCCCCTTGAAACTTTTCCGTTGTGTTACGTGGATATTTGCAAAAGTTGTGACCAATTTGCAGCGCGTTTCTTCAGTTGTTTGTGTTGTGACCAATTTGCAACACGTGTGCTGTCAAATTGATGAAGATCGTTTGCTGGGGTTTTTTTGTAATTGCATGTGCTTTCTTAAATTGCAGCGCTTTAAGCTCTCTCGGCCGTGACGGTAAAACAAAAAATTGAATAATATGAGGGTGATCTCACTAAGCATGCGTCCTAATAGATTTTTTGTATGAAGTAAAAAGGAGGGGTGACGAGTCAGAGAGATAAAGACTTAAAAAACCTAATTCTCTGCCATGTGTCAAGTCTAAGACAACAGATAATTCTATAAAACATATTTTGTTCTGCATTCTATAGAACAGTATATAGAATGTCATTCAATTGAAATTAATATTCATGCAAAAGGTTTCTTAAATGATCTTAGCATCACTCCAGTTGTGTCTTTGTTTTTTTCCCAGTTAATTTATGTTATTTATTTATAATAATAATTGTATAATAACAATAACACTTTTAATTATTTATAATAAATGTTTAATAAATGTTTAATAATAATAATAATAATAAGAAGAAGAAGAAGAAGAAGAAGAAGAAGAAGAAGAAGAAGAAGAAGAATTTATCTTACCTTAGACTTTATTATTCCTGGGCAGTTGGTCTCTCAAGAAAGTAATGAGAACATCCTGGATGTCTCGACTGTAGACATCAAAATTAATCATGATCAGCTTATCTTAATCGTCTCAACACACTCAAAAAGGACAGATCAATGTCATGACCATTGCTATATGCTTGCTTGGCTATATGAAACTGATTAGCAGTATTACAGCATTTCTGAATGGTAAGGGGAGCTGTGTATCACGAGAATAGTCACAATAAAAAAAAAATAGGCGATGTTATTTTCATTATTCTCGATGTTTATGGGCTATTTATTCATGAAATGTTTATACAAATATACAGGGCCGCTGCTGGCCAAAATGGTGCCCTATGCAAAATTTTACTGTGGTGCCCCCACAGAGGAACAAAGACACACAAACATATGTATTTAAACATGTATTTATTTCTTATAAACGTAAATATGCTTATAAACACTCAAAATTATACTTAAACATTCAAATATTTACATTACAAAATAATAGTTTACATCAAAATAAACATCACAAGTACATCAAAATAAACACTGACATGTGTTCTACAGAAGCATTCCCAATTTCAAACATTTACAAAAGGTAAGGAATAAACCCTCTCTGTACCTGTAGAGAGGGACGGTCCTGTGCTGCATTCTGTGTCTGTACCTGTGCAGCTGCTGGTGCCTCTGGAGCAGTGCTGGATCAGGACACCTCATCTTCTTTTGTGACAATTTTCAGCATTGAACCTCCATGTACAATACAGAAGAAATCAGTCATTTAAAGAAAAAAAACTCATGACATAGCATTAAGACAATGGGCTAGTCAAGCACTCTTCATAATGTGTCTAAACTACAACCCAAATGTGGATTTAACTTGCACTATAATCTATGGTGGCTAAAACTGACCCTTGCTTTCAGTATACAGCAAAGACATTTGTGGTTTTTAAGAATTAATGAGTGTATTTTTAAACAAAAACTTTAACATTCAGAAAAAAAAATTAATCATTATTGAATTCAAACAATAAACTTGTTTATGGGCAGTGGCTTACAATAATTTGACTCATTTTATATTATTGATCTTTCAGAAATCACAGAATGAGTCAGTTTAGTTATTTCTCATTGTAATGAAAAACTGGCCTATTAAAACACACCAGTCCTCCAATGTAAAGACTAAAAAGACTTTATTGTCATTGCAGTGATACAAGCAATAACAACAGCAGCAATAAGAAATGTGTAGAAATAGACAAAACAATAAACAATGATAACTGCAAAGAATGATATAATATATAATAATATAATATAATAACTATATAATAATAATTAATACATAGAGTGAAATAATTGTGCAGTGCATGTGTATGTAGCTGGTGTACAAACAGCAATGTAAAGTATTGCACAAGTTAATAAAAATAATTGAGTTTGTGTAATTTTCAGCAACATGGGGAAGAGGGGCAAACGCGAAAGTCATAGAACATGTGCTATCAGAGTTTAAAGCACAATGCAGAGCCGCAAAGCAAAAAAAAAAAACTGAAAAGCAGATTGATGGAGTTGTGGTGAAGTTTAAACGTTAGCCTCACTAATTTACTTGAACAACCAAAAATATGTTTTCCAGACTTAGTTCCAGACTGCTGTTGTCTTTTCCCGGACATAGAGCTACAACTTGCATCAATTATAATGATATGCTGCTAGCAGCCGCAAAGATAGGTGGACTGGACCGCGCCGCGCGTACGCGTCTATGCGCGTACACGGGGGAAAAAAAACGTCACGTTTGTTTTTGCGTTCGTCATAACATTATTATTTTTTCAAATGTATTTAACAACATATTATCAATATATATTTGATTTACACTCCGTTTATGTTAAAATTATCAAATAAATATTAATATTTTTTATTGAGCAACCGAGATGGTGCCCCCCTCTGGAGTTGAGGCCCTACACAGCCTGCGTACTCTGCGTGTAAGGAGCGGCGGTACTGCAAAATATATGTCCTCAGAACAAACTCCTCCTCCACAACAACACTGCTCTACAAACTGGCTTAATAGTAGTTCAGTGATCAGTGTAGAGGAAAGTATTCACATCAGGCTCAATGACTTCAGAGAGGTGTTTAGACGGGAAATACTTGGATAAAAATCTTTGTGAACCATGTGAAACTAAATTTCGCATCTATGCAGGTGAGCTTTAAATTCAGTGTTTGCTTCATTTCGTCAAGTTTGTTTTGTTTCTTATTATGCGTTTTAGCCTATACAGATCAAAATGTGTTAGACATTAACGACAAAACTGAAAGGCTGTTTTGGTCGTCAGGACGCGTCTGTCAGAAAGGCTTTACCCTGTAGTGACTTATTTACTGGATAGTAATCTAAACGTTTTACTTCAGAAACGTATGAAAACCCCCTAAAACGCATAGGGCGCTTCTTCAATGGAAACCCCGTTTTATTCATCGTCTTTCTGCTCTGGCTGCAGGTTATGAATTTTCTACTAACTGCGGATGGTCGGACGAGCAACATCAGGTCGAGAGCGCTTACAAAGAATGCAGTGAAGGAACGTTTAACGACGGATCTCACGTTAAATGCCAAACATGCTCGTCATGTCCAAATCCACTGGTTATTGCATCTGCGTGCACCAGCACCTCTGATAGTATCTGCTGCAGACAAAGGTACGATGTACATATTTTATATAAAGAAAAAAAGTAACACTTTGGAATACTTCATTAGTTAATGTATAATAAGTATGAATAATCTTGTAAACCATAGTTCAACATGAATTAATGCATTATTAAAGTGGTTCTTGATAACATTGGTTAATGCACAGTGAGATAACGTGAACTAACGTTATTTAACTTAACCCAGCAAACAATTTTGTGTTTAATAGAAGTCTAATAGACATCTAAACGTTGACAGCTTGGCTAAAACAAAATTACATTTGGGCTATCAGCGAAAATCTAATAGACATCTAAGAATAGCCAACAAATAGACAGACTTTTTATGTGTAGACATTCATTTATGATTATTTGATTGACTGGTTTTGGTCTAAGTCTATTAGATTTTCAATGACAGCCCAAATTTAGCCTTGTTTTAGCCAAGACGACTATGTTTAGACGTCTATTAGACATCTATTAAAAACAAAAAATGCTTGCTGGGAAATAACATTAACCAACAATACCAAAGTTGAATAAGTACTGTAATAAATGTATTACTAATTGTTTATTCATGTTAGTAAATGCATTAACCAATGGACCATTATTTTAAAGTGTTACCAGAAAAAAAAAATGTATGCAGTCTTGTCTGTACCCTGGATAGAAGGTTTTTATGTAGGCTATTTTGATTACACCAACTTATTGAAGAAAAACAGGCAACAGAAACCATTATAGAATTACAGTACTTTAGTTATAATGGAATCTGTAATGGTCTCTGTTGCGTTATACCTGTAATTTATTGTCTTCTAGTTAAAATCTTAATCTGGTTCAAATCACACTATAAATCATGTGTAATGGAAACCATTAATGGTTTCTCTTGGGTTTTTTTTCCAGCAGGGTACATAAAACTCCAATTGACAATTCTCATTTCCTCTAGATTTTTGATTTATAGGCTAATTTTGTGGTTTGAGTAAATGTACTTTTTTTTCGTATATGTGAGCTGATGACATCTTTTTCTAGTTTAAAAAGTTATCGTGAAGAGCAGTGTTTTTCAACTACATTCCTTGAGGACCACCAGCTCTGCACATTTTCAAATCAAATCAAATCACTTTTATTGTCACATCATCAGCAGCACGTGTGCTATGATGAGTGAAAAGCTTAGGTGCTGGCTTCAGACAGTGCAAAATACAGACAGTGCAAAATACAACAACATACAAAAAACAAGGCAACATTGCAACATTTTCCATTGCTGCGTCCCAATTCGCATACTCATATTACGCCCTAAAAGTATGTACTTTTTTGTGAAGGAAAAATATATACTTTTGAGTGTGTAACTGAAGAGTATGCAAGCTTTGGGACATACTACTTCCACGTTAACAGATTGTTTTATTGCTTAGTTATGAGCCCTGTCAATCATCCACACATCACCCACATTTCTGTCGTATTTAATTTCCCACCTTATTGGAGAAGCAGCAGAAGGTTAATCTTCCATTCACCAGTCTTTTATGCTGAGAAAGCTCCTCAGGTCTTTGGATAATTATGCATTCAGACGTTAATGTCCAAACACGTCTTTATATAAGTTCAGTATTGTTGTTGCGGATAAAATATCGCACAGAAAACACAATTTCAATATTTTCTAGTGGGCTAGATATTTATTTGACAGTCATACAAACATCTTTATTAAAGCGGTTGGTCAAGCGTGTCCGTCATGTTTGTAGTTTATTAACACTTTTCACCTGCGTTTGTAATTCTAATCCAATTCCTGTCCACTGTACTCAATATCAGCGGTTACAGTATAGACGCTTCTACAATTAAAATTTTGACCAGAAATAGTAAACCATCAGGGAACATTTGACATACTCTTTTAAATATACTACGGTTTGGGACATTTTAATTCTATTTTTAAATACAATCTGGGATGGATAGTATGCAAATTGGAACGCAGCACATGTTTCCTTAATCAAACACACCTGATTCAGATCATCAGCTCATTAGCAGAGACTGAAAGACCTGTAATGGGTGTGACAGACAAAGGAGAGATTAAAAAATGCAGCGTTGGTGGTCCTAAAGGAATGTGGTTAAGAAACACTGGTTTAGAGCATTTAATTTTACAAAAAAAAATCAAAGTTTGCCATGTTTTTAGATAGTTATATACATTTTTTTAGATAATACCATGATAACAATGGCATAATACAATCAATTCAGAAGAGTTAAAGTAGTGGAAAACCCTGCCTCAGAATAACACTATAATAAAATATCTGTTATTTTAACCCATTGTCATTTTTTAAAGAAAAAAAGAAACTTTAAAGAAATGCTCTTAGACTTTTTTCAGGATAAAGAAAGATTAACATTTCACTTAAAATCATAACGAATAACTTCAGCAAATCCAGAAGAACTGAGGATCGTCAAGTTACAAAACACATGCATTACAGCAGTGGCGCCTGCATCCTTACGGCTGTACGCACTGCGCATAGGCCTACCTACCATGCGAGGGCAGGAATTAATGCTGCTTTTTTATTTATTTGTTTGTTACATAATTTAAAATTATTATTAAACAGTATAAACTACTTTAAAGAGACAAATTATATACGAATTTCGATTTAAAAATATATTTTGTCCAAGAAAAATACACAAAATATATTTTAGTTTGAGCCCAACTGTGAGCCCAACTGTGGAAGATTTTTGGTGAGTGGAAAGTAAGGATTTAATTAATGCTTTACTATTGTATCACAATCTTCTGTCATATATTTGCAATTTTTTAATATGTCATAATTTTAAAGATTACGTCTTGCGTCTGATTTTTCCTTGGTGCTCATGTGCTTTTATTACATTTAGATTTCAACAAAATATTAAAATTAAAAAGGAAACGAATTAGGTCAAAAGGAATGCTCTTAAATAATGTAGCCTTTGAAAGTAAGCATTAGTGTTTCTTGACATGATTGGGGGAAGGAGGCGGGCGGTGCTGGATTTGTGCGTACCTTGGAGTAAATTCCTGCAGGCGCCCCTGCATTACAGTATATAAAAGTGAGCTTCTGATCTTGTTTGCATGATGATCTCTTGTTTTCTGATGTTTATTGATATTATAGGAAATGTTCCTAATCTCTTTTTTCCTTTCTTTTTGCAGGGAGCAAACTTTAAATGGAACATGCGTTCCTAAACTAATGCCGACAACAGAAAAAACAGTAATGAAAATTGCAAAACTTAATTTCAAATGATTGATCTTTGATTTTGAAGGGCACCTATGATGAAAATCATCTTTGGTAAGCTGTTTGGACAGAACTGTCTGTAGGTATATTGGGGTGATATAAAGACAGTAAGTCTCTTTTTTTAAATTTCCTGATGTTAAAATTGTATCAAAATACCTCCCCTTTTGAGGCCCACCGCAACGTAAAGTAAGAGTGCAATTTCCCCGCCCACCAAATTGATTGACAGCTGCGTATTAACATGTCTCTGTAGTAGCGCGTATAATCATATCAACAAGACAGGACGTGCGCAAAGCAACTAGGATAAAAAAAAAATCTGTTCAGTTCGCTTGGATTATCAATCATCATGTGATCAAGAATGAGTTTTACAAGTTTAAAACGTTTTTAAAACAGTGTATGTTAATGAAGTACAGCGATTTACTTCAGCTTTGCTTTATCACCTCAGCCGCGTGTCAGTACAGTTATAAAAGAAGACGCTTCAGTCCCGGGTTATGGACGTTACATCAGGTTTATTTTGTACATTAACATAACAGATATTGATACAGCAGTGGATATTAATGTCTATCCTGTCACATTTGCTATGCAAAAACAGTCTTTGTGTGTGTGTGTTGTGTGTGCGTGAAGTTTGTAACGGCATTGTGTGTGACTCATAATTGCAACTCCACAACAAATACATCAAATAATCATTGGGAAAGTTCTTACTGTAATAATTCTCACAAATGTTATACGGGGTGGGGTGGGAGGGGTGTACCGGTTAATAATTGAAGACTTGCGGGGGGTGGGGGGGATGGTGGTCTAAAATCGCCCAAATTTCCCTACCCGCCTATGTCATTTTTTTACCCCCACAATCAAATTCAAAAGCGCCCACTGTATCTGACACAGCCGAAGGCGGAGATTGCGGCACACAGAAAGGCACGTGGGAACGGTGGGCAGGGAGGACACGCATTGAAGACACAGGCAACAAAAACAGCCACAAGATGCTCAGAGCTAAAAATGACAAACTTCTGAAAGGTATAATAAATGATCTGATGGGTGTTTGAAGCTGAAACTTTACAGACACATTCTGGAGACACAAAACACTTATAATAAATCTGAAAAAAGGGGTAAAATAGGTGCCCTTTAATACATTAAATATAAAAATTATATATAACAAAATGTATTTGCATTTTAGTACAAATACAGAGCTCAACACATGCTATTTTTACTATGTAGACCTGTTTTTTTTCTTTCAGACATTGAGTACAGCTTTCTCCAGTACTGCCTCTGTTGCCAACTTCGATCCCTCTCCAAGTTCAACTCAGAGTTTCCCTTCAAAATCACCTCCTGTGAATATCACAAATTTGACAGGTGCTGTTTGTATTTCTGTTTTTTTAATCTCTGACAGTATTTACCTTAGCACACCACTTTAAAAAAAAACAGATCTGCAAGACTTTTTAAAATGTTTTTAAGAGTTTCTTATGAATTTATTTGATTATAAATACAGTGGAAAATAATGCTTTCCATTTAAGTCTATTATGCAACAGCATTTTTGTCATGGTATAACAGAATTTAACAGTTTTCATTATCACTGTAACTCAATGAGGGTGGCACGGTGGCTCAATTGTTAGAATTGTCACCTCACAGCAACAAGGTCGCTAATTCGAGTCCCGGCTGGGTCATTTGGCTTTTCTCTGTGGAGTTTGCATGTTCCCCCCGTGTTTGCATGGGTTTCCTCCGGGTGCTCCGGTTTCCCCCACAGTCCAAAGACATGCGCTATAGATGTTTGCACTATGAGTGTTTCTCAATACTGGGTTGCAGCTGGAAGGGCATCCGCTGCTTAAAACATATGTTGGAATAGTTGACGGTTCATTTCGCTTTGGTGACCTCTGAAATAGAGCACCTCTTCGAATGTTATCATTCGATTGAATGGGCATTATCAGTGGTTATCAGCTGATAGATATGGGCCAGTAGGGGCCTCCTGTTCTGTTATTATCCATCCACATGGTTAATCACCTATACTAATAGAAAAGATTCCAGATCCAGATCTGTTTTTACATTACTGTGATGGTGGGGTTTGAGGTTGGGGTAGGGGTAGACGTAATAAAATACAATTAATGGGAAATTTGATAAATAATATAAATCAGGGATCAAACTTGTACCTGGAGGGCCGGTGTCCTGCAGATTTTAGCTCCAACCCTAATCAAACACACCTAAAACAAGCTAATCAAGGTCTTATGCCTTGGTCACACCAGAGTTCGAGCATGCAAAATTGTCGTACGGCGCTGCGATAAGGGGTGGGATTAAACAAGATAATTAAAAAGTGAGCGATTGCTCCATATCTTAAATTTCTGTTCAGAGAGGTCATGTTTTGATCCTCGATTGGACTCACACACTCAAGTGATGCGATTTCGCAGGTCAGAGTTCACCAAGCTTGAACTTTGCAACGCAGTGAACTTCGAAACTTGACGCACGAACTTGCGTTTCCGGTCTGACGCATTCGCGTGCGTATGAATAGAAGTCTATGGAGAGAAAAGTCCAGTGTGACCGCAGCTTTACTAGGTATACTTGAAACACCCAGGCAGGTGTGTTGAGGCAAGTTGGAGCTAAACCCTGCAGGGAAACCGGCTCTCCAGAACCGAAATCGTGACCCCTGATATAAATAATTCTTGTTAACTTCCGGCTGCAACCATATATGATCTATAGCAGATTAACCTTGTGAATGGATGATAACAGCCTTTTGAGCCTACCAGAAGGCCCTCAACTGGCCCATATCTATCAGCTGATAACCACTGATAATGCCCATTCATAGTGATAACATTTGAATCGGCTGAATAGAGAGTAAGCTGAAAGAAAATAAATGTTTCTCAATGATTAAGAAACATTCTTATTAATATATCAGTGGTAATACTTTTATCCAAACTCCTTTCTTTAATGTATTAATCAATTAACAAAGTTCAAAAGAGCACCATTAATTACATTTTTAACAATTTTTTTGGTAATTTTTGCATTTGAAATCACTTTAACCTTTAAAATTGAAAGTGAAGTGTGCAAATATCATAAATCCTCTTTATTTTCTTCAGTGCTTTGTGTTAAACTGTACATGCATATTATAATGTCTTCATATTTCTACACACTCTGAGGTAGAATATATGTTGGAGTCTTAGTTAAAGTATAGCAGATGTGAGTTTGTTTTGTTCTTCTTGTGCGTCTTTGCAGGTATCTATGTTTTCTTGGGAATTTTATCTGCTCTATCTCTGGTATGTCTGTTCTTCGTTATCAAGAGGAGGAGAATGAACCATTTCAATGAAGGTCAGTCAAACAGTAACAATTCATGCACAATATTTA
Organism: Danio tinwini; assembly: GCA_903798205.1. Classification (NCBI taxonomy): domain Eukaryota; kingdom Metazoa; phylum Chordata; class Actinopteri; order Cypriniformes; family Danionidae; genus Danio; species Danio tinwini. The sequence goes on from CAIGQZ010000379.1 coordinate 21,449,169, forward strand.
GAAGAAAGCCAGAATAGTTTCAACTTTGTTTCCTGTCATGCCTGACAAAATGAGTCACGCTATGAATTTCATATCATTGCCACAGGTCTACAGTTTGCATGCTTTGATGTATGACCAATAAAGTATGATCGATGTACTGTAGTCGTGTAGACCAGGGGATCTAAAATTCCCTCCCAAAGCTGATGTAATTTATTTTGAGTTCTGGCCTACAGATAAATGGAAAAAAGATATTTATGAACAGACTCTACAGAGAATTGAGCTGGCTCAAAAACATTGGCTCTGTCATAACTGCTTATGCTGGACAGTTTGTTTGGATAAACATAAGATGGGCCAGCGTTCAGTAAACTCAATATGATGAGATTTTTGGAGACTTTTTTTGGTGGCTGTATTACACATCTTTATTGACCACACACACATCTATAACACACATCTAGGCAAAGATGAACAATGTTTAAACCATTTTGCCAAGTGAATTAATGATTAAAACTAGTGGTGGGCCGTTATCTGCGTTAACGCAAGACTCTTATCGTGCTAAAAAAAAAAAAAAAAAAAAAAATCGCTGTTAATCTATTTTCAAAGTTGGGTTGGGAGCTGGGTCATTCTATTCAAGCTATGATGATTTCCACCATGATATTGTAGCGCGGATGTATACCTGACCGGTGAGCCGTATGACAAAAAAGTGCCCTTCTAAATCAAATCAGCAGGACGCCCTTTTGGATCTTTCACTTACTTCAAAGACACTACTGACTACGCTTACATGGACATCAGTAATCTAGTTATTTGCCTTAATAGACAATAATATAAATAAGGTGTTTACGTTAAGTGCTTTTCTGTAATTTTGGGTGACTTTAACTGCAGTTCGGCAGTTTCACTCATGAACATTTCATTCATGCCCCCATGACAAACTGGGGTATTATAAGGAGTAAGGGCTGGTGAGAGTGTTATGGAATTTAATAACGCACGCCAAATGGAAAGAAAAAACTTCCGCATTTCGCAATGTGTGTGTGTGCAGTCCTTTACTGACAGCCGCGTGTGTGGATCCTGTCGGAAAATATGGCGAAAAGTCCTACATGACAGTAATAGTTTGATTGTGGTGTTTACTTCAATAATGCCACTAATATATACAGTCCACATCTTAATTCCATTTTAATTTAGTTCAGTTATGACTTTAGTTGGAATAAGGTAATCAAAAAAATAATAATAATCGCTGTTTCGAGCTTATTATGTTGGCCTACAGTTCAAAATTCATGTTTAATAGAATAAACAGTTAGTAAACAAGTACATCTTATTGAACATCATTTATTTTCATCACCAATTATCATAGTGGAACAGTTTATCAAGCAGTTTGTGATGCATTTTGGAAACAGGAGATGAGCCCCTGGTCTAATGCGCCACCTGGCTTGAGAAACCCATTCTCAAAGACTTATATTTAGTCATTATTTGGGTAACACACATATTTTTATTATTTTTATTTTTATTATTTATATTTTTACTTATTATTTGATAAGTTCCTAAGTGTTAAACAGTTGAGTTTTACCATATTTGAATCCATTCAGCCGATCTCTAGATCTGGCGTGAGCACTTTTAACTTAGCTTAGCATAGATCATTGAATCAGATTAGACCATTAGCATCTTTCTCAAAAATGACCTGATATTTTGGATAATTTTACTATTTAAAGCTTGACTCCTCTGTAGTTACACTGTATGCTTAGACCAACGCAAAATGAAAATGTTCTATTTTCTAGGCTGATATGTGTAGGAACTACACTCTCATAGTATTCTTTCATTCATTTTACCTGAATAATCTTCAATCTCACACACTTAAATATGACGTTTGTTCATACTAAATTGAATTGGGCTGAAGCAACACAACACAAGCAAACACGATTTTTTTTTGGTGGGGGTGGGGGGGGGGGCGAGAACTTAATTGCTTTGTGTTCTATCGACTTATATTTGTAAAAACTCATAAGTTAACTTAATTCCCTCATGTTGTCCCAATGTGTTTTTTGTATCACATTATTGTAATTTGCTACATTGCAGTCTTGAGTGCAACTTTAAATACTGATGAAAATACTGTGTAAATTTGAGTAAAATATAAACAAACCCAATGGTTGGGTTTGTCATAAGTTTGTCACATTTTACCCAAATCTGGGTTAAAAAGGTCAGCATTGTTAAGATTAAAGCAAGATCCCACGTAATTATTAAATAGGGAGTAATGTGGAACTTTTCTGTTGTTCAGCAGAATTTCAAAAATGTCGCAATGGAGCAGTTCGGGAAAGCCTGACAAAAAAGGGCTTTGAAAAATTTCAACAGGCTGTCGCATACAACGTAATCCAAGAAACCAGTAAAAAGGATCAAACGACTGGACCCTCGCATCTGTTAGGTGAGTATACGAACAAAAAAAAAAAAATACATTTGGACTCTATTAAAAGAAAGCTTTCGAAGATCCTGTCAGTAAACAGTTAAAAAATAAAAAATAAAAACAACTGCTTTACATTGGAAATTGTATTAATCGGACAAAAAAAGACATTTTGTTGACATTAAAGGGGACCTATTATGCAAAAATCACTTTTATAAGGGGTTTAAACACAGTTGTGTTGCAAGAGTCTGTGAATATAACAAGCTTATAATGATAGCAATTTATTATTTTAATTTTTATAATCACACTTGATAAAAACAGTCTGCAGAAAGACTTTGACATTCTGTCTTTGTATGTGTCATCAGTAGACGGAAAGCCCCGCCCAGTAGTGATTATCTCTCCCTCATTAGCATACGACATTAGTCTCATTTTTGAATCTGCCACTATGCTGACACACAGGCATTTGTAGCTCCACCCTCTTTTAAAAAGAGCACAGTCTCATTTGAATTTAAAGTGACAGCCTCCAAAATGGCACAATTAGGATCAAAGCCTAAAAGGGGCAGTTTCAAAGAGTTATAGCACAATATGTGTGAGGTATTTTGAACTGAAACGTCACATACTCACTCTAAGAACATCAGAGACTTAATTTACATCTTGTAAAAATGAAGTTTGCCTCAATAAACTTTTAATGTACTGCTTATTAACAGCAAGTAATGTCAGTTAAAGGGACAGTTCATCCAAAAATGTGGAGGGTCTGTAAATGATGACAGAAAAGTGTCCATTTATCTTTGGGTATGTAGAAGAACACAGACTAATTGTCATGTATTATACAGTATACGTATAAACAGCCAATATGCAAGCCTAAAAATTTATTGGCTTGTGGAGTTTGTCTTCATACTAAAGTATTAGGAGTATAGATTTTTATATGCTAAAATAAGCAGTAAAATTTCTTCAGATCTTGACAACAAAAAACAACATTACAAATACCCTTAATGTTATGTAAACACATGCTTCATAGAAACTCTTGCCAAGGTTTCTTCACAGATGCTAATAAAGAGCCTTTATTTCTAAGAGTAGACGAGACGCTCTACTACTCCTTTCAGTGTGCTTACAGTAATTTTCCCTAAGGGAAGTTAGTGATTTTCCATAAACGCTTAGATTTAATTCTGTTTACAGCTCCTGGAGTCCAGAATGCGTCTCTAAATACAGTGCTCAACAATCTGGATGTTCTTCAGGAGCTGGTGTTTGTTTTAGACCCTGACATCGCTGGGGTTAAAAACACACGTCACCTTGCCAGTCAGTGCTCCTTTTCCTTTGCCTGGATCAATTACGCATATTCCATGAAGGACCACAAAAGCCCCCTCGTCGCCGTTTTGGAGGGTGCTGTCACCAAGAATCCAGACTGGACCGTGGGAGACCTCTCCAAGATGCTGAGCACAATCGGCCGCAACGATGCGGTGGAGATTTTGGCAAAGCTTTCTGTTGGCGTACAAGAGTAATTACTGTGGTAGTACAAACACACAAAGCAGTATTACATGTTGTACTGTTTGTATTGTTTAACATGCAACCAGTCTGTAAATAGCTTCTGTGAATTTCTATGCATTTGTACAATAACTGTGTCAGTATTAAAAGAAGGGGGGCCCAAACTCTTTCAAATGAAGGGCCAAAAACAAAAATCATTAGCTTTGTTTCCATCCACCTACTTTTATGCGCATTATGGATAAGCACATTGTAAAACATCTGAAACGTCATTCTTAAGCGCCTTAACCATTTCAGTATTAGTGTTACTATATTATTAATGACCTCCAGAATGAAGAGCGTCTGTGCTCCGCGTCTCAGCCATTAAACGCCACCGCACATTCGCTGCGTGTCAGCATTGCCTTCTAAGCCACAAGTCATTTATTAAATGAAGAAAAGATTGATGCAGCTTCTCCTACCACAGCAAGATTCATTTTTACTGTTGATAATTGGTGTCAGTTCATCAGAAAGTGACCATTTTGACTCGTTGGATGGAAGCGCTGCTTTATTTGCACATCTTTTATGCGATATTCAGTTTTAGGATACAAGCATAGATATTGAGAGCCATGGGCAGAAGATAAACATAGCAAACTATATCACATTAAAGTTGCCACGGGTCATTTCCTAATTTATGTAATCATATTTTAAAAGAAATAGAAAACATTACGTTGAATCTTACTTAAGAACATAATCACATTTATAAGTTCAATGCTGAATACACTAGTTTAGCAGAATCTGGCTTTGCTTTGATTCACTCACCAAAGTCTCGGCATTTTCCTCTAACCGTCGGGTGACAGTGTGTACAATTTAAACTAAATTACAGCAGTTTAATCCAAACATTTTATTTCAGTTACCTTTTTTTGTTGCTTAACAATAAAACGAATAAAGGTTACGTTATTTTTGAAATAAATAATATGAAATATGAAATATATTAATTCCCCCTCTTCTCAGATGGGATGGCGGGTCAAATGAAAGGTTACCATGGGCCAACTTTGAGGTGTCTATGCACCGGGATTCTGGCAGCCACTGCTATCGGATACTATCCTAAAGTCAGAGATCTCGGGGTGTTATAGACTACCAAAAAAAGCTGTGGAGTAGGGATGGGGGTGAAATTACAGGAGTTTTTCGGGAGAAATAACAAAACGGAAGGTTGGCTGGAGATGGGTGGATATTATTTTATTTATTAAGTTATTTTTATTAAATACAGTGTGCAGAATTATTAGGTAAGTTGTATTTTTGAGGATTAATTTTATTATTGAACAACAACCATGTTCTCAATGAACCCAAAAAACTCATTAATATCAAAGCTGAATATTTTCGGAAGTAGTTTTTAGTTTGTTTTTAGTTTGAGCTATTTTAGGAGGATATCTGTGTGTGCAGGTGACTATTACTGTGCATAATTATTAGGCAACTTAACAACAAAACAAATATATACCCATTTCAATGATTTATTTTCACCAGTGAAACCAATATAACATCTAACATTTGATGATGGACCACAGGTTCTCTATGGGGTTCAGATCAGGTGAACAAGGGGGCCATGTCATTAGTTTTTCTTCTTTTAGATCCTTTCTTGCCAGCCACGCTGTGGAGTACTTGGACGCGTGTGATGGAGCATTGCCCTGCATGAAAGTCATGTTTTTCTTAAAAGATGCAGACTTCTTCCTGTACCACTGCTTGAAGAAGGTGTCTTCCAGAAACTGGTAGTAGGACTGGGAGTTGAGCTTGACTCCATCCTCAACCCGAAAAGGCCCCACAAGCTCATCTTTGATGATACCAGCCCAAACCAGTACTCCACCCCCACCTTGCTGGCATCTGAGTCAGACTGGAGCTCTCTGCCCTTTACCGATCCAGCCACGGGCCCATCCATCTGGCCCATCAAGACTCACTTTCATTTCATCAGCTGATAAAACCTTACAAAAATCAGTCTTGAGATATTTCTTGGCCCAGTCTTGACGTTTCAGCTTTTGTGTCTTGTTCAGTGGTGGTAGTTTTTCAGCCTTTCTTACCTTGGCCATGTCTCTGAGTATTGCACACCTTGTGTTTTTGGGCACTCCAGTGATGTTGCAGCTCTGAAATATGGCAAAACTGGTGGTAAGTGGCATCTTGGCAGCTGCACGCTTGACTTTTCTCAGTTTATGGGCAGTTATTTTGCGCCTTGGTTTTTCCACACGCTTCTTGTGACCCTGTTGACTATTTTAAATGAAACGCTTGGTTGTTCGATGATCACGCTTCAGAAGCTTGGCAATTTTAAGAGTGCTGCATCCCTCTGCAAGATATCTCACTATTTTTGACTTTTCAGAGCCTGTCAAGTCCTTCTTTTGACCCATTTTGCCAAAGGAAAATTGCCTAATAATTATGCACACCTGATATAGGGTGTTGATGTCATTAGACCACACCCCTTCTCATTACAGAGATGCACATAACCTAATATGCTTAATTGGTAGTAGGCTTTCGAGCCTATACAGCTTGGAGTAAGACAACATGCATAAAGAGGATGATGTGCTCAAAATACTCATTTGCCTAATAATTCTGCACTCCCTGTAATGCTGGTGCATGAGAATCTAATAATGAAGACGTCATTAATAATAAATGCTGCAGTATTACACTCAAACTGTAAGTTAGCGCTTTTTTTGTGCTAATCATGTTTTATGATGAAATTTCGAATTGTACAAATTTAAATGAAATCACAAGTTTGTAAATATATGTAAAGTTTTGTATTTTTTTATATTAAACTCCTGTATTGACATGCTACAGCGGTAACGAGAAATGAGTTGTTAAAGGCACTGTACGCCATTTGTTGCCACTTGAGGGCGCATATTCACAACAAACAAAGACGTGTTTTGATGATGCTGTGACATCCAACATAATTTAAGTGATTTCTATAAAACCAAACTGGTAATTGGAGGTTATATGATATAATTTGCATGGCCACACTGGAAAGTGTGCATCACTGGCTGAAATGGCTTGTTTATTTGGATTTTAACATTCTGTTATGAATGATATGATTTAAATACATAAGCCGGCAAACTTCATAACACTATTCTAATGTTTTTTGATATTTTAATGAAAAACAAGTACATTGTGCCTTTAATTTGCTCACCCATAGATCATCTAAAGCATGGATGCCCAAACTCGGTCCTACAGGGCAGGTGTCCTGCATATTTTAGTTCAAACCCTGATTAAACACACCTGAACCAGCTAATCAAGCTCTTTCTAGGTATCAAACAAACTGCCAGGCAGGTGTGTTGAAGGAAGTTGGAGCTAAACTATGCAGTGCACCAGCCCTCCTGGACCGAGTTTCGGCACCCCTGATCTTTTATTTTTGCAGTAACATTTTTAGCTGTAACAGTGGTCCTTTGTGATTATTTAAATGAAAGCTAACAGCTAATGGCATTATGATAAAAAAAAAACCTGAAAAGTGACTTTTTTTTATGAAGGTTTCTGCTAAAAATCATTATTGTTCTGCTGAAGCACGAAAATACTTAAATCTTGCCAACAGCTAATTTTCTTTCCTGGCTGAACTCTCTGTTTAAAAGCACACACTGCATGATGTGAATAAAATCCAATATGGTAAGGCTACTAGATGATTTTGACTGGAAAAAGCACTCAAACCCTAATGGATAAGACATGTGCAAGTCTGGACTCCATATGGAAGCACTTATACTCACAATAAATTTCTACACGCTGCTAGTAGTTGTTTTTTTTTACAAGTTCATCTTAATACATTTACTTTTGAATGTATCAAATTATTAAAACCGCATAATTTATCTGAACTTTTTTATAAATTTTAGAACATTTATATTCTTATTTATATTCATTTTATATTCTTGTCACTAAAAATACACTCACCGGCCACTTTATTCGATACAACTTTCAAACTGCTGGTTAACGCAAATTTCTAATCAGCTAATCACATGGCAGCAACTCAATGCATTTAGGCATGTAGACATGGTCAAGACGATCTGCTGAAGTTCAACCCGAGCATCAGAATGGAGATTTAAGTGACTTTGAATGTGTCATGGATGTTGGTGCCAGACCAACTGGTCTGTGCATTTCAGAAGCTGCTGATCTACTGAGATTTTCAGGCACAACCATCTTTAGTGTTTACAGAGAATGGTCAAATGCCTTGTTGATGCCAGAGGTCAGAGGAGAATGGCCAGACTGGTTCCAGCTGATAGAAAGGCAACAGTAACTCAAATAACCACTCGTTACAACCGAGGTATGCAGAAGAGCATCTCTATACGCACAACATGTCCAACTTTGAGGCGAATGGGCTACAGCAGTAAAAAAAAAAAAAAAAAAAAACACCGGTGTGACTCCTGTCAGCTAAGAACAGGAAACTGAGGCTACAATTCACAAAGGCTCACCAAGTGGGCCAATAGAAGATTGGAAAAACGTTGCCTGGTCTGATGAGTCTCGATTTCTGCTGCGACATTCAGATGGTAGGGTCAGAATTTGACATCATAACATGAAAGCATGGATATTCTGCCTTGCATCAACAGTTCAGGCTGGTGGTGGTGGTGTAATGGACATTTTCTTGGCACACTTTGAGCCAATTAGTACCAATTGGGCATCGTGTCAAAATCACAGTCTACCTGATTATTGTTGCTGACCATGTCCATCCATTTATAACCACAGTGTACCCCTCTTCTGATGACTACTTCCAGCAGGATAACACGGCATGTCATAAAGCGCAAATCATTTCAGACTGGTTTCTTGAACATGACAATGAGTTCACTGTACACAAATGGCCTCCACAGTCACCAGATCTCAATCCAATTAAGCACTTTTGGGATGTGGTGGAACGGGAGATTCACATCATAGATGTGCAGCAACTGTGTGATGCTATCATGTTAATATGCACCAAAATCTCTGAGGAATATTTCCAGTACCTAGTTGAATCTATGCCATGAAGGATTAAGGCAGTTCTGGCAGGCAGTTCTGTCCAGCCCGGTGCTAATAAGGTGTACCTAATAAAGTGGCCAGTGAGTGTTGGCTAACTTCTTGATGTTTGTCCAGCTTCATAACTGTGCACAGTCGATGTTTTTTGAATGTTCATCTCAATAAGAAAAATAAATCTTGAACTTTGTTCAAACATTGTACATCTTTATTAAGCAAAACATTATAAATAAAAAAGTGCATAGAAAAATTAAACAGGTTTAGAAATATGTATACAACTATTTACAACTCAGGGGTCATTTGTACAAGGTAGCAAAGACACATTTATTTAAATTTGAAGTCTTTTTCAACACAATGTTGTCGCTGCTTTTTTGTTTTTACATTTTTTTATTTTTTAATAACCTACACAGGAACAGACAGATTTGACTTTTTTCCCCAAGAAGCTCTGGGAGACGCATCACCACAGGAGGTCCTGACTAGTGCTTTGCTTCCTTCATTGCACACGAGCCGACTCCGCAACTCTAGCTTTGCATTAGTATTACTCGACGTAGTCTGAACAGCTTGAGGTAGAATCCTTGCAAGTCTGGTGGTGGTTTGATTAAAATCTGAGATCGGCTAAATAACCGGAGTTCTCCTACACACGAAATACTACGAGATGAAAGGGAGATGACGACAATGTAATCAGGGAACTCCTCCTTTCAGAAAGTCAACTAAAAGCAAAACTAAGACGTTTAAAAAAAGAACAGCTGGCTCAAAACAACATCTGGTTAAAAGGCCACGTTTGCAAGAACTCATCCTCAATGTTCAAGTTAACGAACGGAAATTGGGGTGGAAGGTTTAAAAAGAAAGAAAGACCTGAAGAAAACTCCCATAAGACCTCGGTCACATACAAAAAGCACAGACCTATGGGGTATACACTCCCACATAGAGACGAACAGGAATAAATAGAGCGCTCCTACAGTCTTTTTATACGCTGGCGTCAGCTTGATTTTTTTCCTTACGAAAAAGAAGAGAACCGACTCCAAATCTTTTAAGGAAAATTAAGGTGCTGACCGCCAACAGTTTCAATAACTCTGTTTCTATAAATATATATAGATTTTGTAAGTCACCACTATACATCGTCTTTGCAGTCCTACAGCTATAGGACACTTTAAGCAGTTTCTATCTCCCTAGATAAACGTAGAGCTCCAATTGTATGTGCAATTGTGGCAAAAATAAACGTTTTTTTATTGCAGGAACGATCCATGACGTAATGAGGACGCTTTTAGTCACGATTAGCTTAAGTAGTGTCCACTACTACACGACAAAAATTAAACACAAATATATATATATGTATATTTATATATATATATATATGTATACGCTTCTCCAGGCATGATTTTTGTTTTGACGCAAGGCTCTCAAGAGGTATAAAATGCACAAACATGCTAAAATGTTGAGAAAAAGGGTCATTGTTAGAAAGCATCTGCTTTGCTATTTCACTACCAGACTCAGCAATTAGTTCTCCAATGCACCATGAAAAGGAAGTGAGCCGTTTTCCCCTTAAGGACTTATGTTTGGTGGAGCACCAAGGCAGGTCAATGGGTTTAAAAACCAGCCTTTACAGTTTTTCACCACAGCAAAAGCCCATTTGGAGTGTTAACCTGTCTGTAAAAATGCAACGCACATAAATTATTAAAAGAAGAAGAAAAAAAAGTTCAATAAAAGCCTCAGAGCGTGAAATGCTTCGATGATGTGAAGTGAAGCTGAAGGATCTATGGGTTATACTGAGGGCTTGACCTGAGCTCTGTGATTTAAAGTAAAATCTGAAAGTATACGTTCACATCATTTAATTAGCATTAAGCACATTTTTTTTTAAAAGAGTATCTTCATTCCAGCTATGCTTGGTGGTCCACGCACACACAAAAAAGGTTCTTGCTATGCACACACCGCTATGTGTGAGAGCGAGATCCATCTGACAACTTTGATTAAACATCTGCTAAAGGATGGAGCATGATGGTGGGGAAAGCCTTTTGAAGGGTCTTGTTTTTATAGATATTAATCATCTGCCGTCTGAACTGGGCTGAAGTTCAGTCTTTTGTGCTGTTTTTTTCTTGTCAAACGGTATAAAGGAACGCTCCACTTTTCTTGGAAATAGGCTCATTTTACAAGTCACCTTTGTGTTTTAACATTTTTGAATCCACTCAGCCGATCTCCAGGTTTGGCAGGAGCACTTTTAGCTTAGCTTGGCATAGATCATTGAATCGGATTAGACCGTTAGCATCTCGCTCAAATCATTTCGAGAAACAGTTTCGATAATTTTCCTATTTAAAGCTTGACTCATCTGTAGTTACATTGGTACGAAGACCGACAGACAATTTGAGGGAAAAGTTGATATTTTCTAGGTCTGTCACCGTACCATGGCTGTAGCAGACACAATAATGCTATCCATCACATGAAAATAGTCCTTATAACTTGATTATTACACCAGAATGAGAGTATAGTTCCTAGAACTACTGACTAAAAATAGCAGCTTTTCATTTCCTGTTAGTCTTAGTACACGATGCAACTATAGAAGAGTCAAGCTTCACTTTGAAAGTGATCAAATATGCTCTTTTTCTGAATTTATTGAGAAAGATGCTAATGGTCTAATCCAATTCAATGATCTATGCTAAGCTAAGCTAAAAGAGCTCCTGCCAGACCCAGAGATAGGCTGAAAGATTTCAAAGTCGCTAAAACTGAACAGTTTAACTGTAGGGGAGCAGGAAAATGAGCATATTTCTGAAAGACAGTGATCCTTTAAAAAGTGATAAACCACTATGAGTGAGAGCGAGATCCATCTGACAACTTTGAATAAACATTTGCTAAAGGATGGAGCATGATGGTGGAAAAAGCCTTCTGAAGGGCGTTTTTATAAATATGAATCATCCGTCATCTGAACTGGACTTCTAACAATCGAGAGGAACATGAAAACACGCTCAAATGACATTTTTGGCTCCACAACGGCGGTTTAAAAGTTGCTGCTCTTTTTAAATTCTCCAGAAGGTTTTGATTAGGTGCCTGTTGAAGGATGTTTTGTCATTTAGAAACTTATATCTTTGACCCCGTTCAGCCTCAGTTCAACATTTTGAACCCGTCTAACTCCTCTTTCGCACTGCTTATCTTCAGTTTAAGAAGCGGCGACAGCGTTTGGCGCCGCAGTTGCAGCCGAGTTTGTTGCTGGCGTCTTCTATGGGAAACTTGTAGTCGTACGTGAGCTCTTCTCCACGGTAGATCTTCCTCAAGGCGAAAATGACGATGTGCTTCTGTCCTTCCACGTTGATGACTCGAGAGTAGCAGTTTGGCTCGCAGGAGTGGTTGATGAAGCGTGCTGCGTTACCGTGCATCGTGGCGTCAACCACGTCAAAGTCGTCGATGCGAAACATGTAGCATCCAATGCCCTGAACAGAGGAAGGAGAAAGAGTGTTAAAGATGATATTCTGACTCTCATTTTAAAGGGAGAGTTCACCACAAAGTGATAGTGTACTCTTTGTTTACTAGAGTAGGGTTTGTCTGCGGACTGCAAGACAGGGTGTAACATGAAGTAACGTCTACACCAAAGGTCTCAAACTGCCGGCCTGTGGGTCATTTGTGCACCCACCCTCCAGCCTGCAACTGACGTCAACATTATACTGAGATTCGGCCCAACAAAACATATATTTTTGAATTACTATCATTGTTGTGCAGTCAAATATAGCCACATGTGGTTTTGACCCCCACCTACTGGACATTTAAAGTACTGTACTATATATTCAGGTTACTTTCGGTTTCTATGTGTGCGGTCAAGAGTAACGCACTTGCAGATTATTTCTGGGGCTGATTTAAATGTTGAAATATATGTCCGTAAGTGCTCTATTTTTACTCAAGCTCTATTTTTTATAATTATTTTTTTAGGGGTTTTCACCTTTATTGACAGAACAGTAGAGATTAACAGACAGGAAAGTATGGGGAGCAGAGAGAGGGGAAGGATCAGCAAAGGGCTGATGAAGACGCACTAACCACTAGGCTATTGGCGCTGACCTAAAGCTCTATTTTTGTAAATATTCAAGGGTCATTTGTTCAAAGGTCATTCAAGGAAATATTCAAGGGTCATTTGATTTAAAATCTGTTTTATACCACCTGTATTTTGTTGCACAAACACTTCTCTATGGCTTACACATTATGCTGGTGGTGTAAAACTGATCAATTAGCTAATATTCAAGTCAAATGGTCTCATTTAATAGATTTTCCTCATGTGCTTATTAAGATGTGTATAAAAATGTGCATTAGTAAAATGTTACTGCTGGCTGAATTGACCATGTTAAAGTAAATGTGAACATGTACATACCTTTCCTCTCTTTGTTGTAGTTTTCCAAATAAAAGAATGATATTGAGAAGAACAATTGCCAGTAAAGTCGACTAAACTGCTTTCTGCTGTCTTAAGCTATCTATTAAACTTTTGGTTTAGCAACAATTGATTGGGACAGATTAATAATAATAATTACTATGCCTATTATTTGTAGTATTTTCATAGCAATTTAAACTACCCCTTCAATATTTACAATAAGAAACAAAAACAAGGAGCTTTGATACTCCGGGGAAGAATGTCTGAGTGCATCCATTACATCAGGTTTCCACTTTTTTCTTGCACTTGAATGTTAAACGGCCTTCCTACGAATTGTCAGTGACTAATATGGCCCCCCGCCAATTTGAGTTTGAGACCCCTTATCTACACCTACCACAACCCAAAAACCCAACCATCACAGTTATTAAGGTTTACTCCTACTCCATGCATATACAGCTGTGAGTTGGAGAGGCTTTCATACTTGACGTGCTCGCCATTTTACTATTAGTTGCAACCACAGGGTTGGCTAACTGTCATGACAAAACTGATGAAGACGTCAGCAAGTGGAGTTGCTAAATGAATGAATATAATAATATATCAAATAAATAGACTGTGGATAAATTTAAAAACATTTGCTGAAAATGTTCTGTGGAAGGTATTTTAAGTTTTCTATAACAGAGGTTTTCAACCTGAGGCCTGCACTCGTAAATTATAATGACGATTTGTAAACGTTCACTAGAGTAAATCTGATTAACGTTAGTTCCACATCTAATGATCAGGCACCAGTAGAGTTAATGCTTTCAAGTAAAATATATACAAATAAAATGGACTGGGTGCTTTTTTAAATGAATGACGATGAATGAAAGTAAAACCGGTGACCGTCTGACAAAAAAAAAGTGCCCTTCTGAATCAACTGAGCTGGATGCCCTTCTGAATCTTTCAAGTCACCTTACTTTGAAGACATACTCACTACGTTTACATGCACATCAGTAATAGTTATTTGCCTTAATCTGAATAATATAATTAAGATGTTTACGTAAAGTGCTTTTTGAACGTTGCGTCACCAGGCTACTCACGTTTCCTGCAGAGTTTGATGTAATTTTGTAGAGTCTGTAGAGTCTGCGGTGACGTTATACAAGTGTCGAGTGCTGTGGAGAAGCTCTAGATGGAGACTTTTGTGTTTACTTTATGATTGAAGTTGCTGCACGTCCACCAGTTCTTGCCTCTAAGTTTTAGCTACTTGTTTAGTGAGGTAGCATTTGGGAAGTTCACACTAGACACAGCTTACGTGATAGATTGCGCTATTCCCACATAATTAGACACTTTGTGTTTATTTGCATCTCAAATTCACTTCAGATGTTGGAGATATTAAACTTCACTCTCATTAAACCACTCTGTCACCAGTCTTGCTGTGTGTATTGCTGCATTATCATCCTGATACACAGCACCGCCTTCAGGATAATGTTTGAACCATTTGGTGCTCATGGTCTTTCAGTAGTCCTTGGCAGTGATGTGCCCATCTAGCACAAGCATTGGTCCTAGGGAATGCCATGATATTGCAGCCCAAACCATCACTGATCCACCCCCATGCTTCACTTTGGGCATGGAACAACCTGGGTGGTACGCTTCTTTGGGGCTTCTCCACACCGTAACTCTTTCAGAAAGACAGTGAAGGTTGACTCAACAGAGAACAACACGTTTCACATTGTCCACAGCCCAAGATTTTCACTGCTGGCACCATTAAAAATGACGTTTATATATAAACAAACACGTTTAACCTAGTAGCAATCAGCTTAAATGTCAGTAATACATACACACATCTGTTAAAATGTTCAAAAATTATGTCTTTTCACTTACCTTGCCATCATAATATTTCTCACGTTTGTCCGTGAGAACAGAACGAATGACAATGCCAGAATACTCAATGACCATTTCTCCTGCCTCGATGTTTCGCTTGCAGAAAAGACCTCTTCCATGTATCGCAGACCTACAATAACAAAATAGTTTCAGTCCATGTGGCTTGTTTTGATTATTAGCATGGCATCAAAGAATCTAGCAGAAATCCGGCCAGAGTAAAGTTTACATAAAAAATGCTCCCAGCGGTTATAACAGAGCAAAGCCGAAACTGGGAAACAAAGAGCAAACTGGATTCCAAAGACAATTACGACCTTGAATAACCTCAGCATGTGCTCAAGACTAAAACAAAACTATGGCAATAACACTTTCGTCTGAAAAATCCTTCAACTTTTATTTATTAATGATTTATATAATACATTTAATGTCAAGCACACATTTGAACTGGTGCCCAATGGCAGTGACAAGTGAATAAATAAATTTATAGTGAATGCCGCTTTAATTTGTTCAGAACACTGTTCACTTTTAATGATTTTCTTGCAAATAGGAACAAAAATATATTCTTTTTTTATTTTTTCACAATGCAATTTTGATTCAGCGATGCCATGTTGACTTCTTATTTAAAAAAAAAAACTTTTAGCACTTAATGCATGCATTTCTAAAAAATAAATGCTTATACACTGCCACGTCACCAGTGTTTTCCACAGGTTTGTTTTCAGGAGACTGCTTAGAAAAAGTATTTGTTTCCTGGGGCTGCTGGATTCATCTCAGAGAGAGAGATAAAAAACAGACTTCCGCAAAGATTTAAAATAAAAAAAACATGCTGATCTTTTCTGCAGAAGCATTCAGATGCGGGGTTTAAGACAGAATTGAAACTGCTCTGTTCCTCATAAAAAAAAACCCCACCTGTAGACACCAACTGCTTCCTTCGATGTTCTTTCGAGATGTCTAAAGCGCATCGCCATTGGAAGTTCCAAACTTGTGGCACGTCTGTAAAGTGCAATTGAGTTATTGGTCACGTGAACCAAACCACAGTTGGTAATAAAAAAAATTCTAAACGTCAACAAAGAGGAAACTGGGCAAAAATGAGGAAATAAATTCATCGAAAGACTTTATAAATAAAATAAAAAAGGAAATAAATAATGTCACGACATTTGCAAAGTTTCTTTAAAAGCAAAGTGTCACATTTTTCAACTAAAAAACAAAACAAAAACAGGGAGAAATTTATAACTAGTGCTAGGCAAAAAAATTGCACCTAAAATAAAATCATTATATATATATATATATATATATATATATATATATATATATATATATATACACACACACACATACATACATACATACAGTTAAAGTTAGAATTATTAGCCCACCATTGAAGTTTTTTGTCTTTTTTAAATATTTCCCAAATGATGTTTAAAGGAGCAAGGAAACTTTCACAGTATGTCTGATAATATTTTTTTCTTCTAGAGAAAGTCTTATTTGTTTTATTTCGGCTATAATAATAGCAGTTTTAAACTTTTAAAAAACCTTTAAGGTCAAAATTTTTAGCCCCTTTAAGCTATATATTTTCTCGATAGTCTATAGAACAAACCATTGTTATACAATAACTTGCCTAATTACCCTAAATTGCCTAGTTAACTTAATTGACCTAGTTAAGTCTTTAAATGTCACTTTAAGCTGTATAGAAGTGTTATTAAAACTATTATGTTTAGAAATGTGTTGAAAAAAATCTTCTCTCAGTTCAACACAAATTGGGGACAAAATAAACAGGGAGGCTAATAATTTTGACTTCAACTGTATATATATATAGTGCTTCCCACAAGTTTGAAATATACTTGCGGTTGTAGCCGGATTGAAACACACCTTTTACCCTCATCGCATAGTTAACTATATGCGACAAACAAAACATACTTAGATTTTTAATACTATTTTTATTATTACGTATCTGTTTTCTTTTCAACGGGTTAAAGTTTGAGATAGACTGCTGAAGTAAAAAGAAATCCACCATTTCTCTTTTATTTTATTCAGGAGCCATGTGCACCCACTGACAGGTAAGATCTGCTTCTGTCTATCTCTCATTCAAGTTCAGGTTGCTTTATTGGCATGACATTTTGTACAGTACTGCCAAAGCATTTTAGACGTAATATATTGACATCTTCAAATTAATAGAATATACAGCAAATGTATATGACCATGTCTCCTAGAATTATAATAATTACAAGAATAAAACATATTTAAATAAGACAAATGAGTTGATAATCCATTTCTAATGCTGAACAAATATTCTGCAGCCAATTTTTAGATGTTTTTTGTTCTCTCTGAGTATTTAGTAAAGTTTTTCTGAGTCGTTTACATTAAAGAATTATTTAATGTCTCTCTCGATCTCGTGGCTGTACGAATAAATTAACGACAGCTTAGAAAACAAAAGCAAAACCAAATCCTGGACATTTTAGTAGATTTAGAAACTTCACTTTACTTTAGGGAGCATTAATGCCGCTCGGTAGGTCTATTGGAGACATTCATAAATATTTCTAGCAAATCTAATACATGGGCAAAAGAAAATCTGCACTTGAGCAGAGTACATATGAGGGCGTGCAAGAAGTTTTGCGCAAGAACAGAGAAAATCGGTGCGCAAGCAAAGCATATATATATATATATA
>CAIGQZ010000379.1:21467205-21487699 GCA_903798205.1 Danio tinwini
ATAAATAAATAAATGTCTGTTAAACAATAATTTTGTATAGTTTTGTTTACATGTATGTGTGCATATCACATATCACATATATAATAAATATATATAATAAACACACATATATCATGACAAGGCGATGCAGTAGCGCAGTAGGTAGTGCTGTCGCCTCACAGCAAGAACGTTGCTGGGTCGCAGGTTCGAACCTTGGCTGGGCAGGTGGCGACCCCAGATTAAAAGAGGGATTAAGCTGACAAGAAAATGAATGAATGAATGAATGAATGAATGAATTTTGTTTTGGATGTGATGAATCGCGATTTATCTTTGCCCAGCACTAGTTATTACTCATGATAATTCTATATAACAGCCTAAAAAAATGTTTACTCTCAATTTAGAATATTATAAAATGTTTTTTTTAGCTCCATGATTGTAGCTGATTCATAAAATGCAAGTCAGCAGCTATTGGCACATATACAAGCAAACCAAAACCAATACCCGTGCGTCCTGATAAAACCTTGAGGTTTTATGAAGCAAAATGCTCAGCCTGTGAGGTAACTGCATATTATTTCATATGCTCCAGATCACCATGAATGTGCTCATGATTTTTAAGGCAATAGTTTAAAGGTCGGGACACATCAAGCTAACAGTTTATCGTGATAATTTTTCAGGCTAGCATGTTTAGTGTTTTGTCTTACATCATAAGATAACGTCAGAGGGAGTTTGCCTGATTCACTGTGATTAGTTGATCAGCTACCAATCAGAGCGTGAGAACAAAAACTGAAGTGACGAAACCAAGCAAACAACACATGTCAAAAGTCAACACAAAGAAGCTGGCTGATATTTCCTCACATTTCTTATATATTTGCAGGATTACCTGTTTAAATTAATTTTGCATCTAAAAAAGCTTTTTGATTTCGGTAAAATGTAATGTAATGTGTATTTATATAGCGCATTTATCGTGTATAAAACACAAAAAAAAAAACAAAAAAAAAAACAGTAGAATATAGTGCATGTCTATTATTATGCACAAATTGTACTAAAGCTGAGTCGGTACCTTAAAATAGTATGTGTTTGTGTCTAAAAGTCCATATTAATAAAGGTTATCTATTTTTATTTTACAATTTTTTCAAGTGTATTTAATTACTACTATAAGAAAATATCAGCATTTGGTACATACCTTCAGTATTACCTTTGCTTGAGAAGACCCGATCTAATAAACCTGCTCTCTACCAGGTTTGTGCTACCAGAAGGCTCGGCTCTTTAATCTTTATTTGCTACTCTTTAGAGAAAGATAAAAAATAGGGGAGAAATACAAGAAAATACCTTTACGGGATGATAGCAGGATAGAACTGTAAAATATGGGAGAATCCCGAGAAAAACGGGAGGGTTGACGGGTATGCCGATTGATCCAAAAGTGTCTGGGGCGCGCCCCACCGGTTGAGAACCACTGGAGTAATCAATGTACGAAAAACGGACCCCAGAAGTAGCTAATGCGAGGCAACAACACAGTCAGTTTTTGTTGCCATTAGTTCTTTCAGGATTTCTGCAGGTTTCTTCAAGGCAAATTTAAGACTTTTTAAGAGCATTATGAAGGACATTTTATATATTTTTAAAATGGTTCCTTCTGTAAATAGTTTTTGTATAAATGAAAAATTGTGTAAAGGGATGTGTAGCTTTAGTTTTTGTTCCTAAATTAGAAAATTTGCTGTAAAAAAATGTCTAACAGCTGTTGTGAATCTCTTTGCAATAAAAAAAGATGTGAAAAATAAAGCTTTGATTATTGGTGATTGGGTGTTGGCCTGATAGGGTAGCTTTACTTGGACATAGGACAATAAAGAACTCTTGAACATGATTCAAGACTTTTTAAAGGCCTAAAATTTAGTTTTTGAAATTAAAGACTTTTAAAGACCCTGCTGACATGCTGTCTTTGAAAACTGCTTGGTGTGTTCCAGGCTTAAAGGGAATAATCTTGTAAATAAAGATCAGTTTCTTGGACAGACCAAGCTGTATTCACACCAGATGTGGCACGCACAAATAAATAGCAATATTTACGCATAAATAGACGCGTGAACATTGAGTTTACTCGCTTCATTTATGCATGTCACGGATTTGTGTCATGGAGGGGGGGTTCTGTCTGCCCGGTGATTTTAGCTTTATTGTTAAATGGCTAACATGGATTTTATTGAGAGAAGAGCTGTCTTTATGTGCTTTAGGAAGGCTGAAAAACAGCGTAGATTTGTTCGGTCCACTAGACCCATTCAGAGGTGCACCCACCTCTGTAAGTCCATCAACTCCTCCAGAAACTATACCTGGATGATGGAGCGGTGCTTCAGACTGAGTCAAACCAGTTTGATAAACTGTTGTCCGGTGTTGGCAAGAGGATTTCTCCTCGGGACACCAAAAACAGGCGCTACATCATAATCACACCTCTACAAAAGCAAGCCCCTGATTGGATAACGCTGCGCAAATGTCTGCAAGTTCAGATTTTCCAACCCAAGCAATCTTTGCATTGACTTAACATGTAAATCACTCGTGCTTGATGCTTCATCTGTGTTTGGTGTGAACGCAGCATAAGACTTCGAGGTGTTGCCCAGAGCAAAGCAAGTAGTAATGTTGTTTTGCCTGTATGTGTTGTCTTGACTCACAAAACACTTATAGCTGTTGCAATTTATGACTCAAGTACCATTAAAAATCCTTTAATTTTCAACTGAAATGAAAACCTAAAACCTATGTTTCGGTGACCTATTCATTTAAAATATTCTCAAATATCTTTTACTGTAAAAATCTGACTAAAAGGATCTATCATTCTCAGAGCTGCACATCTGAAAAAATACTCATGTTGTCTTACTATAAACCTTTTTTTTTTTCTCTTCACTGGGTTTCTCAGTTTTATTTTTCTAACTCATCTGCATCACATCAGAGAAAAAGCTTTTGTTGACTAAAATTAAACTCTGGTTTGACCTGGTGGATTTAAGAAGAACCTCGTCCTCTTCCTCGTCATACAGGTCGGTGTCAGGAAGTTGTCTGTGCTGTGATGCCAAGAAGTTAAACATATCAAACGTAGACTTCCTGTGAAGAAGCAGACGGAAGAAGAGGCGTGAGCAGCTTGACTATGAAAATAGCACTTTTCTTTTGATATCTGCCACATCTGGATAACAGAGAAATTGTGCTTGATATAAAATGACGGTCTTGATGTCAAATAATTGCCCAAATCCCTTGCTCATGTTCATTTGGTAACAAAAAATAAACTGCGGAAAACATTTCCTTCATGGTATTAACACCTACTCTCCTATTGCCGGTCATTAGTCATTTAGTAGACAATGGCTTACAAAATAAGCTGATGATTAAAGGGGGATTCCCTTACAAAAAGATCAGTTGTAAGACAGAATATGGATCATATCGTGGGCGAAAAGTAACCAAGCGATATTTAATGAGCGATAGTAAATAGGGTTTCATATTTCCAGCATCACTAATACAGGAATCAGCTACAAAAGGCAGCATTTGAAATATGCACGGCATTATTTTAGTTCCTAATTTCTTTTCACCCACCTGAAGGCAGTAATTGTAAACAAGGCCTGTCGATCGATTATAAAACACAACTGCATTCAATACAAACTATTTATGACAATTATTAATATAAAATGTTCATGATTATGATGATTACTTTAAATTATATATTATTATTAATATTAATAGGACTGTGCAATTTAGGGAAAATATCAAATTGCTTTTTTGACAGATATTGTGATTTCGATTTGCGATTAAATTTTTCAGTGAAGCTTTAGCTCAATAATCTGTATCATAGCTTCTTACTGCCAAAATAAAGTGAACGTTAGGAACTGAAAATATATCCATTTACACTAACATTTATTTAAATTTGTTTTTAAATATTCAGAAATTAAAAACATTTTTTTTTCTTTACAGCAAACATTAAGCACAAATAAAGAGACCTTAAATTAGGGAGATACTAAAATAAAAATTAGAATTATAAAAAAACAGAAGACTCTGTAAACATAGCTGATAAGAACCTTTCTGTTGCTTACATCGTCTAAAAACCAAATAATAATTAAAGTTTTTAGACACAGATGCTACACAAAATATCACGACATTCAACAAACTGCAAAAATATGTGCGAGAAACAGAAGTGTATATCTACTATCCAGCATTTGGATGGGGTTTTTAAATCCCTCTTTGGTCACTGCATTAAAAGGAAGCGTGACATTAGTAAGATATGTCGTTAGTCATCTCCTGGTGCCTTCGTGATGTTTTGTCATATGGTGTAACAGCTGCAAACAACTGAAATTGTACTTTGCTGTTGCTTGCTACTAGATTGAGTGTCACTGGCAATATTTTAGTTGACTTTTTAGCAAGACACACACTTATAGCCGCATGTGGTGCTTTTTAAGGTGCTGGTTGTAGCATTTCCTCATGCTAGCAACAATTCTGTGACAGCTCTTACAAATGACCTGTATTTGTTTGGTGTCTGTGACTTTGAAACCAAAAATATTTCCATATTACCGACATGCTGTTTTTTTTTTATATATATTAATTCTTCCATTAATGCTTCTGAAGCAGCAGACACCATCATCCACTTGTCCACACTTTCCTCTTTGTTTGTTTATTATTGTGGGCGTTCCGCATAGTTTGGTTGCACAATTCTGATTGGGCAGAATGAAAGTGAGTTCACTTAATTGGCTAGTAAGACTCACACAGACAGCAGTCAGGCATTTGCACTAGGTGGGGGAAATTAAATGATATATAGATTTCATATTGCAGCCTCTTGCAATTAGCTAATCTCAATGTTTTAAATAGCGATTGCGATTTGATTTCAATTAATCAATAATTAAGCCCTAATTATTAATATATTGGTATGAACAAATTAAACACTAAATACACATTACTTACTGTTATTTCAAATTTTATTTATTTATTTGGTAACACTTTAGGTCATAATTCACAGTATTACAAACCATTAACTAACACTACTAGCTTAATATTCTACTAATTAGCTGTTTATTATTATTATTGTTTATACTATAACAAACAAGTTATTCATTGTAGAGAAGATACCACAAAAATGGCAACAGAAAAGAGTCCACACTGCCAAAAACAAAACAAAACATCCATTATGAATAACAGCCCTAGTTTAAACCCTTGGCTTTCCTATTTCCATTTTAAATATAACTGAACTCCACCCGAGTTGAAGCAGTGAACTGACCTCAGGTAGACCTCTGAGCGGGCACAGCCACTGGGGTTGACGGGTAGATCATCCTCCTGACTGGCCTGTTTGTGGAAGCGGAAGGTGTGTCGATGGCAGCGTTTGGCGCCCTGTAGCTGCTCCACCAGATACACCACAGCATCGTGCAGCATCCCCATCACGCGAGCCCCGCTCATCCCACACATAGTGAGCAGCCGCAGGCCAGCAGCAGCCCGGGCCTCCTGGACCCCCTCAAGAACTGTACTCCAGGCCACTGAAAAGACATCATTAAACCATTAACATTTTGATTCACAAATACATTTGAGTGTTTTAATAAGGGCTGCACACATTATGACATTACAATATTTTTGTCACGATATATATTGCTAAATTTCACAAGATGATTTGAATACTGTTTGGACAAATTTCATTCACTTAGATTGATTAAAATGATCACATGTTGTGAGCTTACATAAATTATTATAAAACACAAGCAAAAATAAATAAATAACTGCTTTTTTTCTGGGAGTCTAACAGTATTCAAGTAAAGAAACTGAACAATCAAGCATAAAATAACATGTCATCAATGCATATATAATAAAAAAGATCATATTTAATGATATTTATGTTCTAATCTTTAATAAATAATCTAATCCTGCGATGTGATTATTACAGACACACATTATGATATCGATGCCTAAACAATTTATTGTCCAGACCTACATGCAACAAGGTGGCAAGGTGAGTTTATTTATATAACACATTTATACACCATGGTAATTCAAAGTGCTTTAGGGTACTTTCACATCTGTGGTTCGGTTCATTTGGTCTGGACAAATGATATGTTGTAGCATTTTCTGCCGTTTTTGGGTCCTTTTCACACCACACTGATTGCTTTGGTCCGAACCAGTTGAAAAGAACTAAAATGCAGTAATGTGACAAAATCCACATCACTTATTGGCCAGATGTTAAAGAACAGATTTCCTAAACTGCTTTTCGATTGGTCAAAATTAAGGTGCGGGAAAATGCCAATAGAACTCCCGCAAGTAAACAAACCAGCAGACACAAAATGGTGCTTATAACTATGGAAGGACGACTGCGCTGGCTGATTGTATCCCTGGTCTTAGTACACTATATAGTTTGTATACATCACTTTAGACAAACTATACATTTATACTATACTATACAAACTATACATTGTGAATTAATTTAGCTAAATTACAACAAGGTCATCTTCTGGAAATATTACCAAAGATCCATGAAATAATGTTTTTCCCTCTCTCTCTGTTTAAAATGGTTTGTAAAGCGCTGTTAACAAATACTTTTCCTCCATACCCCATAAGATGGGACAGCGCATCGGACTACTGCAGCTGGATTAGTCCAAAAAGATGCAGTACTTTTTGCGGTTGGGTCTGTTTTAGTCCGGATCATGTTCTTACTACAAACGAACCGCTACAGGGTTCGTTGCAAAGCGTTCAGAGTCCACCTCTTCGAGGAGGAGGTCTTGGTATGCTTTTTTTGGTCTGCTTTTGGTGCGCACTCGAGTGCGATTGCTACATTCACACCTGCACAAACAAACCACACTAAGAGGGAAAACAAACCGCGGAAGTAAAAACACCCTTACATAAACAAGAATAAAAGAAAAATACAAAGAATAATTTTTTTTAAAAAAATGATTAAAATGTGTTTGGATTTCTAACTTACTGGATCCTAATGATCTGAGTGATCTGTTGGGTTTGTATTCAGTGAGCACGTCTGTAATGTATTGAGGTCCTAGACCATTTAGTGATTTATAGACAAGTAACATTACTTTAGACCTGAGGAAAAGTGTGATGTGCTCTCATTTCCTGGTTCTGGTCAGAATCCTGGAGTTAAAATAGTTGGGTTTTCCATTTTTTAATCCATTCAGCCGATATTCAGGTCTGGCAGGAGCACTATTAGCTTAGCTTAGCATAGATAATTGAATTTGATTAGACCATTAGCATCTTGCTCAGTTTCAATAAAGCTTGATTCTTCTGGATGTACATTGTGTAAACCAACAGAAAATGAAACATTGCTATTTTCTAGGCTGATAAGACTAGGAACTATACTCTCATTCTGGCATAGAAATCAAGAAAGTTTGCTGCCATACTGTGGCCTGTTTTCTCAATAATGTTGAATGAAATCGATTAGGAAAGAATGTCCAGATTCGTTCAAGCTTTAAGAAAGGCCACACTAAATAAATCAGTGTGTGTGTGTTACTTTTTTTGTGTACTACTCTGTAAGAGGTAACCTGGACATAGATATCATTAGTTTTTATTTGTATTATTGAGAAAATCCCTGACGCCTTTTAAGCGAATTAACCCATTGGTCAATTAGTCAAAACAATTAAAAGATTTACTACATGAGTTTCTTTGGATTTACAATTTATAGCTATGTGTTTGAATAAAACATGTTCTTTTTATTAAATTACTTATTACATTTCCAAATTTTAAGTAAAAATATCTTTGACAGCATTTCTCTTTGCATAAAGTAACAAAAGTGATATCCACCAACACAAAACTAATGCTTTAACTTCTGAAAATTATGAAAATTTGGTGGATTAACCTCGAATTCTTTACTTTTTAACCAGAACTAAAAGCAAAAAATATATATAGAAATATGATCAGACCTATATAGAAGCCAAATATAACAATTTCAGTCAAACCCACATCTAATAAACCCAGTGATATTTAAAATGATCTCTTAACTTCCATAACTGTAGAGATATACATCTATATTTAAAATAGCACTTCTACGTTTGCCAACATATTTTTTTCCAACCACAAGCAAAACATGACCTCATACCCTCAATGCTGTCTGCTTCTACACTGAAGCCGTCGTCACTTGCGATCTCGAAGCGTAGGTGTGGCTGGTCTCGGCTGAGAGGAACATGCTCTTCACTGTCTGACGGAGACAACTCGTCATCTGAGCAGGACAGCATCCCTAGAAGGAAAGAATAACATGTTGTTTGACTCACTGAAAGGCCTTTGAGTTGAAAAAAGAAAAAGAATGAGAAAATCTACCTGAGTATTTGTTCAAGTCAGATAATCCACTACGGTTAGCAGGATCCCAAGTTGATGGCTTGTTGCTCTCTCCATTACGAGGCAATGAAAGACGATCCCAAGGTCCAGGCCTAAAAATAGAAATGAATGAAGAGTCACATATATTGTGGCTTGCCATATGAGCGTTTGTGGCATATTCTTTCCATTGCAGTCATTTTTTATCACCACCGATACCACTATTTTTCAAACCATTAAAGAAAACAAACTGCCCACAAAAAACAACAACCGCTCACTATTAATGAGTTCTCTGAAGTACAACAGTAATGGCCCGTTTCCACTGAGTGGTACAGTACAGTTCGGTACGATTTTATGGCCGTTTCCACTGTCAAAGGGTACCAAAAAGCGAACTGTACCATAACACTTTTTGGTTACCCTTTCAAAAGGGTACCTAGCACAACAATAGTGTACCAGAAGGCTATTGGTTTACAGAGAAACGTCATTACCTCGTGCACAAGCCAGAAATGAAAAAGAAAAAGCCATTTTTAAATACACAGCCGACACAATACACCGTAATACTATATACATTAGGGTTCGGACGATAGACGATGCCATCGTCCATCGTCGATGGCTGATAAACTTCACGATGTTGAGCCGGCATCGCAATCCATCGCCCCTCCCCACATTTATATTGATATATAATTTATTATTTGCACATCATATTAATAGCAATAAAGGTCTTTTCATGAGCGGTGTTAAATTTTACTTATAACTGTCTCTTGCATGGCTGACAGCATCGTGAGGATTAAATAAAGGATTATACAGTATCTCTCGCGCTTAAAATGTGTAGATTCGGTGGCAAACGCTGTTACCTGCAAACCCCGTCGCACAGACTTTACAGTAAATGGCTTTAGTTATTTTCATGGCTGACTTGAAGCCACTGGAAGTCTTTTATCCACTCTTGGAAAAGTGTAAATGGCGGATTTACATTCAGCACATGATCACTAATAAGATGTGCCATTATTAGTAACTTTAGGTGTTTTCTAAAACAAAATCTGTTAGTGTTATTTTCATTCTCTCATCTTCAGAGCTTCACATTTTCGTGGTTGTAGCTCCTGTCATCTGAAGGCAGAAGGCGTTGGACTGAGTGATTGACAGCTGATATTAATCAATCCATTCGCATTCAGTTCTAGAGCAGTGGGCCAATAAGAAGAGCACAAAGGCGGAGCAAGCATTGCAGGCTTTCTTTACTTCAGCAAGTTCACATAACAACTGTTTTAATCTGTTCCTGAGCGCTGCGTTTGGAGTTTTTAGGTTTAAAGATGCATATTGCATAAATGTCTCCTATATTTGAGCACGCGGAGAGGATTTTGCAGTGAAAACAGTTTGCACTGCAACAATTTATGCACTAGCACAGATGCTTCCAAATATATTTTTAGGTTGCATAAAATTTCGGGCGCATATGCGACCAAAGCGTTCAAGCCCTAGCATCATTACTTGTTATTATTTCCTCATATTAATAATAAATAAATAAAGCTATCATCAATAACAATACAAATTACAGTGAACTCCAAACGAACTCTCGTCTCCTCCAGCAGCTGTGGGAAAAAGCCATTATAACGACACAGATCACTGTGCCTATTCATGCCAGAGTCCCACGGAAAAAAGGCGTTTGACAGGTGGTAATTTGTGTGTAACTTTATTAATTTATGTTTTGGTTATGGGTACAGCAAAGACCATATGGGTCAGGTAGTGAAAACGGTAGACTACAATTAATTAATTTGTTTTTTATTTATTAATATTAAACAACAACCACTGCCGCCTACGATGCCATCGTCCATCGCTATGTTTCACATTAGACATTATACGATAACAAATTGGTCAACACTGCCCACCCTAATATTCATATAATAACAAGCCATGGTTGACCCAAGCTCAAACAAACCATGTTGTCGTCTTAATGAACAGCTACAAACCCAAGAAGAAGAGCAGAATCTGTGTATCTCGTTGTGTACGAGGCTGTCTAAAGCGAGAGTGGGTTCAGTTTCTCTAGAGAGCTTACGATTGCTCGCCGCGCATCTTTATTTGAGCTGATAATAATAATGTACTCGTGATTATTGAAGTTCTTCTGACATCCGATCCTCACAGAAACAGACAAACACGACAGTGAAGCACGAAAAAACAAAGGAGAAGCCCAAAAAAAAACTAAGGAGCAAATTATTTTTTCAGCAACCTTAACATGAACAAACTGCCATGTTTAACTATTATCATCACCTTTTGGACTATTGTGAACTCGGAATGACAGAATTACTTTTTAACAGAGGTTTCGTGTGCTGGTGAAGATTAAAGATACAGATGAGAGGTTTGCACTGACTGTGAGCTATATGTTGCGTGTTGTTTTTGAATCCAAATAAGGACTAAATGTATGCTGTGTGTAGTTTTTCTGTAATTAGCAACATAACGGAGACTGTAAGGGGCTGTATGTGTTCATATATGCTGTATTTATTTATTGAATATAATTGCAGATGTTACAGTAGGCTATTTCGCACTGTAGTTATGTAGTTACAGTAGGCTATCATTGACCTGAAGTTATAATCAAATGATGTTCATAGAAAGGTTAGTAATAAACATTTATACAGATGTATGTGTATAATAAAGGTGACCCGTACTGTACCACTCAGTGGAAATGGGCCATAAAGTAACCGCTGCCAGTAACTTGATCTTAAGCTTAAAAGCAAACTATGCCATTACTTTGACTGTTTTAAAAAATAATTACAAATCAAAAAGGTGTTAGTTCACACAAAAATCTGTTTTTAATCAAGTAAGACCATCGGTACACTAATTAAGATATTTTAGATGAAATTTAAAAGCTCTCTTATGCTCCATACAACGACTTGCCATTAGAGTCAGCGGCGCAATACGCAAGTATTAGATTTACCAAAGTAATTGTAAATGGAAGACAAAGATTTTTTTTGTTTTTTTTTGGGCCCACAAAAGTGTTCTTTAGGCTGAAGTAACATGGGATGGGATGGAATGGAAAAGGTCTCTGGGAAATCGAAATGACATTAGGGCACGTAATTAAAAATAGACTCTAAATTTTGGGGTAAACTAACTCTTTAAAAAGGAATATAAGTGTATATATATATATCCAAGACATGAAGTAAAATCCCTCACAATTACAATCTTTCTATTCTCACCTTGCACTCTCAGAGTCACTACTTCGCTCTTCATTCAGCTTGTCCAAGTCTAGGATTCCCTTGACGGTTGGGGTTTTGATACGAACTCCATACCTGCTGTGGAAAAATATGATAAATATAGCAGACAGATTTTGAAATCCCATCCTTTAATTTCAGTGAAATTCTTATTGGTTCTGTTTACCTGGCTGATACTGAGCTTGACTTGTGTGGCTCTTCCAATGCACTAGGGTGCTCCATGTCTAAAAAGTCAGATTTTGATTTCTTGGTGGCAATACGGTCAGACAGACAGGACACTCTTTTCATTCGAACCTGCTTTGGTCGAGGGGCTACTTCTGGTGTCACTGGTGGGGAAGACTTCTTTTCTGGTTTAACGGGGAGAGTTTCGGGTAAAACTGGTGAAACTGTTGTTTGGGTTTGGCCAATGGGTTTAGTGTTACACGGTGATGAGGATGGAAGAATATTGGAAACGGTCTTGTTGGGATCGTAATAGCCAGCCATGGCTTGGTTGATGATAGCTTGGGCACTGTCCACTTGATTAAATTTATCTGAGGAGGTAATTACTTGACCTGTAGATTGTTTGCCAGATGTGGTAGTAGCCTTTGTCCTTCTAGGCGTGGAAGACTCCTTCTTAATTCGTGGTTTTTTCACTTTCTCTCCAGTAGATTTGGTATTTCTACGTGGCTTCTTAACATCTGGTGCTGGAGGTGCTGGAGGAGCTGCCTCGTTGTTACTGGTGGCAAGTAGCTGGGTAATGGTGTTGGAGGTCTGTACCAATGGAGTTACGATATGGGAAACTTGGGTTGGAATGGTGGCACCTGCAACTGCTGGCAAGCTCCCAGCAGCAGCAAGTGTTGCTGACAAGGCATTGCTTTGCAAGAGGCTGGCAATTTGGGTAACACAGCTGAATGAAGGGGAATTTGGAGTGGGCAGCTGAAAGGTGTTGCTTTCAGGGTTTTTGACAAAAATCTGACCAAGACGATTAACAAGTAAAACATGAGGCGTAGGATCCACATTGGGTCCACCAACCTCCTTTACAGTAAGAATCGCATGGCCTGGTAAAGCTTGGGTAACCAACTGCTGTTGGGGTTCAACTGCTGATCTTGGGGTTGAAAAATTTATGGAAATAGTTCGTCCTGGAGCAGCGTCTCTTTGCATAGGCATGGTGTTGTACCCATTGATGACACATGGAGCAGAGGCTGGCTGAATAGCAGAAGGCATTGCTTGGCACTGAGCCGAAGGCTGGGAAGTTACAGAGGTGGATGAGGAGACAACGCCAACCGTTGTAGATCCTATAGGCTGCATGTAAGTTGGATGTAATGGGACTGACACTGTACCCGAAATTGGTCCATAAGTCCCCAGGGGTACACCAGTGGCTGACGGCACAGACAACATTGACTCTGGCTTCTGTGGTATATTTGCAGGGACATATGGCAATGCACCTCCAGGAACTGAGGGAGCAGGATGTCTTTGTTCAGGATGTGGGTTCAATTTAGTTCTGAAACTTTCCATGGGGGGCAAGATTGTCTTACCCGCAGAGGTTTGGACAGGAAACAAAGAAACATTTGTAGGAGTTGTCTGATTTGGGAAGGCTATAAAAGGAACTTGGACAGATGATAAAGGTTCAGGAGGAGGTGCGGGTTTAAGTAATTCTGTGGAGGGAACAGGATTTGGTTGCAGTGAAAACTGAATCCCATTAACTTGATTCAAATTTAGGGAATTGTCTTGCAAGTGGTTGTTTTGATAAACTGTAGAATCATCCACAGAGGACACAAAGTGACCACTACTAGGATCCAGGTAGAGCTCTTTAGATTCTTGTGGGTCACATAGAGAATCCTGGACTGGGACAAGCTCTGTGAAATGTGCATTGGGAGAAAGTGGATCACATCTCTCAAGAATTAAAGGTGTCTCTGGCTCAGCAAGTGACTGGTAATCATTACCATATGTAGAAAATGTAGGATTCGAAGACTTTGACTCAACAAAATTAATCAAGGGGTCTTGTTGGGGACCACAAATCCCAGAGCTGGATTCCAACATTTGAGTAAGTCCAAATGAGTCTTGGTCAGTGAGCACCTCTGAGTTGGGAACTGACTCAAAACAACAATTAATTGATGAAATATCAGATACAGGACTTGGAAAAGTCAAACAAAGGCCATTGCTGGCTGTCTGTTCATGAGGTACAGCACTGAGTGACTTGTGTGGTTTCTGGGTTTGATTTGACAATTTCATAGCATGATTATCACTATTAGCCAAACTAGTGTCACTCTCAGTCCCGTCATCCACACCATCAAGTTGAGAAATCTGCCTTACAGATGGAGATTTCTTAGATGAATCCCTTTGAGCCTTGCAAGTAACCACTGTGCGAGTGAAGTTAAAGTAGTTCTCCATGTCCTCATCAGAAGAGCTATTACCCCAGTCTTCCCTACAAGGATCAACAGTACAAGACAGTCTCTGGCTAGACATTTTGGACTTGTTATCATCTGGTTCCCAGAAATCCTCTTGGTTGTCTTCACCTTCAACCACAATTTGTGCACTACAGTTCATAGCTACGCCTTCATTCACCACAGACTCTTCAATTTCAAGTTCAGTTCTCAGCTCAGGAGCCACAGTCAGGTCTGCTTCTAAGTGGATGGATGTAAAAGGGAAATCTCTATCACTGCTTAAATGATTCACTTTTGGCATACTCAAAGCGTCTCCTAATGGCAAGGCACCAGTTTCTGCTAGATGCTCCTGTGGTGATGCTATAAAATTGTGTGGAAGTTCTAAAGAGTCTATCGGATTAAAATCAAAAGGGTGTGGTCTTGTGGAAAGATGGGTGGGAGAGGTGAGAGATCGGTTGGTGCAAGTGGCGCTGCCAATGCCACCTTGCTTTGTGGACTGTGAATACAGCCCTGAGGTAGAATGGGGCGTCAATTTTCCAGTACCCCGGACTGAGGAAGCACTTCGACCAACAGGACGAGCTGAAGAAGAGGTCAACAGGTTTTCAGTAGCACCAAGGGGGAAAATTGGGGAGGTAGGTTGAGAAGATTTAGGGTGGTGTGATCCACCTGCTCTAGAAGGAATTGAGCCTGCAGGGGAACCAAGGGTAGGGGAGGTCATGTGACTGCGGGTACCGCTATTTTGGGTGTGAGGGCTATGTCGTCGAGGCCTTCGGGTGTCTTCCAAATCACTAATAGTCAAGATGTGGTGGGGTTTAGATGGAGCAGCTCCTGGTAAAAAAAAAAAAATTTAAAACAAAATAAATGAACAACGTTCAAATTGCTACCATGAAGACAATTATGTGTGTGTAATGTACAACTACTTCACTGAATTTATGTTAATTACCTGGAGAAGGCAGTGGTCTGGACAGTCCTCCAGCAGGTCTTCTGTTCTGTGGGTATGAAGTGATTTTGGGGCGGGCACCAAGGTCGGGTTTGGCAAAGACAGATCCTGAGGTGGAATTTGCTTCAGTGGAAAGATTTGTTGAGGACAACCCCACTTCAAGGGCTTCACATTCTATTAAAAAATGTAGAGAGAAATTGAAAAATGTACAAATTTATAAATCATCACCTTGCAGACAGCGTTGATATGTAGTACTAACCTGACTGGGGGCATGGACTGTGGGCAATAGTGCAATTTTCTCCATAATCGGGCGATTCTTCCACTGGTTTTTCCTGAACAGCTGGGCGGACCTCAGTAACACGAAATGTGTATTTGCAGCGGCGAAGCGGGTTTACAGTACTCCAAAACCAGCGAGAGCATCTTAAAAGAAATATAAACAAAAACTCAAGCAACTGAAAATACCACAAATCTAGTAAATCCATTCCATCACGGGGAAACTTGGAAAAACATTAAAAGCTACTTACTCGTATCCCACAGGAAAAAGTTTACCATCACAGGCAGATAATTCACTCAGTTTTCCGAGCTTTTCTACTAGCAAAGAACCTAATAGTTAAAAAAGTATATTAGTCAATGTACATTTAATTATGGCATAATGTTCTTTATGCAACTTTTCAAGAATAACAACACTAACCTATCATTAAATTGATTGATTCTGGCTCCAATCCAGTCAAAAATTTTCTGCGAAGACTTATCCCTTCAAAATCCACATAAACTCTCCGAAGAACTTCAAACCCTTGACCAGTGATCATCTGGCACATTAAAGAAAGAAAATGTCACTCTCCAACTTGAAGTGTAATACCCACATGAAAAGCCTGTACTTAATTGGCTAGAACAAACCACAATTAAATGGCTATTAATTAAAATTCTGCCATTATTTACTTATGTGAGTTTCTTTCTTCTGTTGTACACACAAGATGGTATTTTGAAGAATGCTGTAAACCTGTATCCAATCGACTTTCATATTATTTATTTACCTAATATGTAACTGAATGGCTATTCAACTGTTTGAAAGAAACTTGCATTGAGTTTTGTATGCACTGTCCATTTAAAACTGAGTTAAACTGAAAGCTTACTTTTCCACTTATAAGGTCACGATGCTTGTAACAGAAGACTCTTTTGTCATCCTGGAAGACACAGTTACGAAAGCGGGCACACATGAAGTGATAGTTGCTCTGGCACGAAGTAAGGCAGCAACCAACCGTTGCTCCTGTTCGGTTACACCGCTCACAGCGCTACAGAAAAAGAGTTGGAAGAGCATTAGAATTGAAGTAATTCATTCAAGTTTCAAGTTTGATGTTTCTCCAATGGCTCTGATTTGCAAAATTAAAAGAGATGAACAACACACCATTAAACGTCCCCGTGCTACAGCACTGTGAACATGTAGAAGAGACCCATTGTCCTCCTCAAATACTTCTGCAGACCACATGGAGCAGTTTACATGAGCCCATTCATTCTGCCCTAGATACAGCAGCCTCCCCGCATCCTGGGAAGAGAATAGTTTAATAAGAGTTGTGAATTTAATTGTTTCAGTGACACTAACAACATCCTACAAACATCAAAATAAGTATGTTGTGAATTTATGATGTGGCACCTATAAATTATGTAATGTAATGTAATGTGTATTTATATAGCGCATTTATTGTGTATGTCCATACACCCAAAACGCTTCACAATCATGAGGGGATCCTCTTCACACCACCAAAAGTGTGTAGCATCCACTTGGATGATGCAACGACAGCCACAGGACAACGGCGACAGTGCGCTAACTACACACCAGCTATAGGTGGAGTGAAGAGACAGTGATAGAGCCAATTCGGTGGATGGGGATGATTAGGAGGCCATGATGGGAAAGTGCCGATTGAGGGACTTTGGCCAGGACACCGGGGTTACACCCCTACTCTTTACGAGAAGTGCCATGGGATTTTGAATGACCACAGAGAGTCAGGACCTCGGTTTAACGTCTCATCCGAAAGACGGCACCAACTGAGAGTGTAGTGTCCCCTTCACTTTTACTGGGGCATTAGGACCAGAGGTTGAGCGCCCCCTGCTGACCTCTCTAACACCACTTCCAACAGCAACCTAGTTTTCCCATGTGGTCTCCCATCCAGGTACTGACCAGGCTCAGCCCTGCTTAGCTTCAGTGAGTAACCGGTCTTGGGCTGCAGGGTGATATGGCTATGGCAATTATATCAGGGGTTTTCAACCTTTTAGGACACACATTCCCCACAAAATTGTACAATTTTGCTCACACACTATTAGTGGCATTAATAAAGTAATCACTACAATTAAACTATAACCATTATGTAAGACTTTTTGTTGCATTTTGCGACAAAATCCACACACACGGCTGTCAGTAAAGGACTTCAGACAAACACATCACAAAATGCGCAAGTTTTTTTCTTTCAACTCGATGTACGGTATTTCATTAAAACAACACTCTTCCACCAGTCCTTACTCCATACTCACGTCCAACACCCCAGTTTATCACAGGGGCAAAAAATGAAATTTCATGAGTAAACGCGAGACTGCCAAAGTGCAAGTAATAGTTGAAAGAATTAAAGATGAAGCACCCAAAACTACATGAAAACCCTGCAGGAAACGTGGATAACCTGGTGATGCAACATTCAAAAAGCACTTCACGTAAACACCTTAATTATATTATTGTCTTATACAGATTAAAGCAAATAACTAGATTACTGATGTCCATGTAAACATAGTCAGTCGTGTTTTCTAAGTGAAAGATTTAGAAGGGTATCCTATTGATTTGTTTCAGAAGGGCACTTTTTTGTCAGACGGCTCACCGGTTTTACTTTCATTCACCGCTATTAATTTTAAAAAGCACCTGGTCCCTTTTATTTGTATATATTTGTACACCTTAACTCTACAAGTGCCTGATAGTTAGCAGTGAAACTATCATAGAAATCCTCATCATAATTTACTTGAGTTCACACCTCACATTCTCACACCCCCTTAGTAGGTGCTGGCACCCCACAGGTTGAAAACCCTTGAATTATATGACTTACAACAACCATGACAGCCTCAAGGTTATATAATCAAACTAATGCAACATAGATAACTGAATAACTATCATTGTCAAATTAGTTTGAAATAAAGCTTACTGTAATTTTAATAATATGATATTGCCATGTTAATAACAAAAATACATTTAATTTATAATTCACTTTTCTAAAACCCAAAGTGCTACAACAACAGAGAAAAATCAAACATGCAATAAAATCTAAGGATTCAACATAGAAAACAATAAAATATAAACACATTAGAATGATCAAGAATCTCAAAATGCAATCTTAAAAGGACGAACATCTTCTTAAAACTAGCTAGTTTGGAAGAAAATCCATGTTACATAATTGAATTAACAATCTAGATGGAATAATATTGTGAATGTATTTTAAGCTAAAAGTACTTACACTGGCTTTTGCGTCACCATATTTTTGGCACAAAGCACACTGCCTCTCATCATCTTTTGACCAGCCCGTTTCCAGGTCAGATTTAACCGGTCGACTCTTCTTTCCTGAAATAAAGCCTCAGAGTTAGTATGATTTTAGCACAGATTTCTATACGTTTACAGATAATGGTTACTACTGCTTGAGCTTGTGTGTTTATTTACCTTTCAGATTAATTCGTAACGCCCTCATGTCCATAAAATGACCCTTCTGGATATTAGCCAGATGTGTTGGGAGATCCTCCTCATTTCCCATTTTCACATCTGCATGTCTTCCAGTCAGCTGCAGGTTGCCATCTAAAGCCTTATTGCAGCTATCCCTCTCACGCCATTGAGCATAAACATGCTCATAATTTGGCGGCATCACGGCATGTGAAAGCATTCCACTGTGGTAGAATTGAGAATGAAGTGAAATGATATGTATGAATTATTAACACCAGATCCAATGATGCATTGGCTCATATGCAAGTATTTATTTAAGAATTTGAAAAAATCTGGCGCTACTTACGCTGGCAGATGTTTGGAGCGTGGATCCCACAGTTTAGGGTCCTGACCATTGAACCAACTATAAACGTCTTCTAAGAGCTAAGGAGGATTGAAAATGTTTAGATTTTAGGATCGAGCACATACTTTAAAGAGCCCCTATTATGGGTTTTTGAAAATGACCTTGCATGCAGCGTGTAACACAGCTCTAAGTGAAGTGAAATATTCAGCCAAGGCTTAAATCTGAAAGTGCACCATGTTTAAAACTATTGATTCATCTATAAAAGAGTCGACTCATAGTGGTTCGAATGAATCGCCGCTGTAACGAGTCTTTAAACGTGTCAGTGTGACGTTGATACAGAACTCAATCCCCGCCCATTTGTTGCACACGCAGACCCAGGGAAATTCTGACCCCCAGCCCCGCCCACAAACACTATAGAAAGAAAAAGAGGAAGACAAACACTATAGCAGATCTCAGTTGAATCAAGTAGTGTAGACGCTGTGCTCTGAAGTGTAAAGGAAAGTGTTATTTTCCCTACCCAAAGATGAGGCTGTGAAGAGTCAGTGCTTGAAGTTTATTTTTGCAAAAATACCTCAGCATTACAGGGAGTGCAGAATTATTAGGCAAATGAGTATTTTGACCACATCATCCTCAACATCAACATTATGCATGTTGTCTTACTCCAAGCTGTATAGGCTCGAAAGCCTACTACCAATTAAGCATATTAGGTTATGTGCATCTCTGTAATGAAAAGGGGTGTGGTCTAATGACATTAACACCCTATATCAGGTGTGCATAATTATTAGGCAACTTCTTTTCCTTTGGCAAAATGGGTCAAAAGAAGGACTTGACAGGCTCCGAAAAGTCAAAAATAGTGAGATATCTTGCAGAGGGATGCAGCACTCTTAAAATGACCAAGCTTCTGAAGCGTGATCATCGAACAATCGAGCGTTTCGATCAAAATAGTCAACAGGGTCGCAAGAAGCGTGTGGAAAAACCAAGGCGCAAAATAACTGCCCATGAACTGAGAAAAGTCAAGCGTGCAGCTGCCAAGATGCCACTTACCACCAGTTTTGCCATATTTCAGAGCTGCAACATCACTGGAGTGGCCAAAAACACAAGGTGTGCAATACTCAGAGACATGGCCAAGGTAAGAAAGGCTAAAAAACGACCACCACTGAACAAGACACACAAGCTGAAACGTCAAGACTGGGCCAAGAAATATCTCAAGACTGATTTTTCTAAGGTTTTATGGACTGATGAAATGAGAGTGAGTCTTGATGGGCCAGATGGATGGGCCCGTGGCTGGATCGGTAAAAGGCAGAGAGCTCCAGTCCGACTCAGACGCCAGCAAGGTGGAGGTGGAGTACTGGTTTGGGCTGGTATCATCAAAGATGAGCTTGTGGGGCCTTTTCGGATTGAGGATGGAGTCAAGCTCAACTCCCAGTCCTACTGCCAGTTTCTGGAAGACACCTTCTTCAAGCAGTGGTACAGGAAGAAGTCTGCATCCTTCAAGAAAAACATGACTTTCATGCAGGACAATGCTCAATCACACGCGTCCAAGTACTCCACAGCGTGGCTGGCAAGAAAGGATCTAAAAGAAGAAAAACTAATGACATGGCCTCCTTGTTCACCTGATCTGAACCCCATAGAGAACCTGTGGTCTATTATCAAATGTGAGATTTACAAGGAGGGAAAACAATACACCTCTCTGAACAGTGTTTGGGAGGCTGTGGTTGCTGCTGCACGCAATGTTGATGGTGAACAGAT
>CAIGQZ010000379.1:21497699-21534554 GCA_903798205.1 Danio tinwini
ACACACACACACACACACACACACACACACACACACACACACACAATGCATTATTAAAATAATAACTTCAACAAATTTGATTGCTGACTTTAGTTCAGGGTTTATGAATTCAGAAAGTGAAATTCAATACCTTGTGTATACAGTTCACAAAAAAATTATCATTTTATTTTTAATCTATAACAAATGTTATCAAACCTTTATGGTAGACAAATATCTACATTTTACTCAAGCCCATAACTAATAAATCCAGCGGGTCCAGATAAAATGAGAATTAAAGCAGTGTCTTAAAGCAGTTTTCTTCCAAAGTATAGTTGAAGTCAAAATTATTAGTGATTTTTTTCTTTTTCAAATATTTCATAAATGATGTTTGACAGAGCAAGAAATTTTTCACAGTATTTCCTATAATATTTTTTCTTCTGGAGAAAGTCTTATTTGTTTTATTTTGGCTAGAATAAAGGCTGTTTAAACTTTTTAAAAAACTATTTTAAGGTCAAAATTATTAGCCCCTTTAAGCTATATTTTTTCCTCGATTGTACAGAACAAACCACTGTTACAATGACTTGCCTAATTACCCTAGTTAAGCCTTTAAATGACACTTTACGCTGAATACTAGTATCTTGAAAAGTATCTAGTAAAATATTATTTACTGTCATCATGGCAAAGATAAAATAAATCAGTTATTAAAATCGAGTTATTAAAACAATTCTTCTTTATTAAAATGTTTTTCTTTCCGTCAAACAGAAATTGTGGAAAAAATATAACAGGGGGGCTAATAATTCAGGAGGGTTAATGACTTCATTTGTAATGACTTCATTTGTCTGAAACTGCAAGATCCTGCACGTCTCACCTTGATCAAACAGTCTGGTGCAGTCAGGACACAAGCCCTTATCATGATTCCACTCGGTATCCCAACTCTTCCCTGGAGTCACACCACAACTTCGGCAGCGGATGCAAGTCATACACACCTACAAAAACACAAGTCACACATCAGCCTTTCGCTATGAGCTCACACATCATCCAGAAACTGCAACGAGAGAGACAGTTGGGCCAAAAATGAACAGAGTGTCTATTTACAATTAATGCTAATAGCCTGCGCACAAATGCCTGGTTTGACCTGTCAAAATTGCCCTTTTATATTATAGCAGTAGTGTATATACACACAGCGCGTTGAATTGTAATAGGATCTTTTTAAGCCTGTTCTGATTATTTAAAATAAGAATAAGATATTCAAATAAAGTGTAAATAAAATGTCTAATGGATGTTTACTGTTATCATTAGGGGAAGGTGTAGGTATAAGAAGTGCTTTATTGTACCAGTAAAGCGACATCCGTTTGGTAAATATTTTTGTTTACACTCAATATGGGGTTTTTGGATACTGTTTAATATTTCCACAAAGTAAAAAATAGCATCAAAATACACTTCTAAAAGGTAAAAATACTATTGTTTACATACTGTTTCAATAGATTATAGTATAGACCATTACACTGTGGTGATGTGATTCGCCAACAAATAGTTTGATGTCATTACAAACTATTTTATATCTGTAACAAGAGGCAATTCAATCATAACTTGATGTTATAACAGCTATCATAACATTTTTTATTAATGAATAATTATTATTATTATTATTATTATTATTATATGGTTATGATTTATTATATGGCTGTTTTTGGATTCTCGGAAGCTATAAAAATAATTTTTTTACAGGAAATACGTTGGGTCCATCATTTATGTTTACATCACTCAAAATGGTCTATAAATAGCATAATGCTAAGGTAATGTTTAAAATGGCATATTTAAATGATCCAGACAGTCTATACTGAAACGAAACACCAGTTTCCAAACTAAAATGGATTTTTAGCATTTTAAAATGTTCAGTTTCCACGTCGAAGATGCCGGAGTTAAAGGTCGAAGCACCAGTTGTAAACGTAACAAAATATACGTGTTTAAAAATGAACACGCATTAGTGCGAACCGCACCCAATAAAACTTCACTTAGCATAAACTCCAGCTAACTGCTATTTGGATTTAATGTAAACAGCATCTAGCTCTAAGAAACTGTTGTTTACTTTGTGTAAATAGTATCTAATCACTTTTTATAATCTGTAAATAAAACATTAGTGTAAATCCATTTTTTATAAACAACTATTGCCAACAGCCTCTTTCAAAAACTAATTCTTCAAAACGTCAACATCAGAGCTTAACATCAACTTGATAAATTTTTTGTTTACCCTCTCTATGGTACTTTGGGATACTGTTTTTGTTTTATATTTGCACAAAGTATAAATAACATCTAAATACACTTCTAAAAGGTAAAAATACTATTGTTTACATACTGTTTCAATAGAATATAGAGTAAAGACCATTTCAATGTGTTCATGTCATTGGTCCATAAACATTTCCTGCTTGTTATCAAACTTTCATATCTCTAACAAGAGGCAATTCAATCATAACTTATTGTTAAAACAGCTATCATAACATTATTTATTAATATGTGGCTCTTTTAGGATTCTCGAAAGTTATAGAAAGTAAAAATGTTAAACAGGAAATACGTTGGGACCATTGTTTATGTTTACATCCCTCAAAATGGTCTATAAATAGCATAATGCTGAAGTGATGTTTAAAACAGCATATTTTAATGAATACAATTCACATCCATCCAGTTTTCAAACTAAATTAGTTTTAGCATTTCAAAATGCTCAGTTTTCTACATGTTGAAGATGCCGAAGTTACAGGTCGAAGCACAAGTTGTAATCGTAACAAAATATATGCGTTTTAAAATGAACGGGCATTAGTGCGAACCGCACCCAAAAAAACTCTGCTATCTTCACTTAGCAGAAACTCCCGCTAACTGCTATTTGGATTTAATGTAAACAGCATCTAATTATGACAATGTGATGTTTTACTTTGCTTTACTCTGCATTTTGTATAAACAAACTATTGAAACACTTTCAAAAACTATTTCTTCAAAACACCAGTTCCTCAGAAAAATATCAGGCGCAGAAAACAAAGACTCGGGTGACTTAATATACATTTGTGGGTGAACTAAATTTACTAAACCATTTTGTAACAGTACTAAAACACCCATGTTCCTTTATGCTGCATTAAAATCTTGAGCTGTGGTTGCTGTTATAAATTCTACATCAAAATATTTCTACATCAGAGTTCCTCAGAAAATGTTTTGTTTCAGAACAACACTTAAGGCCGATTTATACTTCTGCGTCAATCGCATGCGTAAGCTACGGCGCAGCCTACGCGTGGACGCATAGCCCCACGCCGTAACCTTAGGCGACGTTGACGCGCACCTCTCAAAAAATGTAACGTGTACGCGTAGTGCAAGCTCTGTGATTGGTCAGCTTGATAGCGCTGACGAGTGTGGGTGGAGGTGAGAGCCGTGCGCCCGATGCAGCGAGTGTTTACAAGTGTGGAGTCGTGTGAAGGAGCTCCGGATGGAGACTGTTGTTTTGTGTTTACCTTATGATTAAAGTTGTTGCACCTCCGCCGGTTCCCGCCTCAAAATGAGCAAATTTGAGCCACTTGTACATTAAGGAAGTGTTCAGAAAATAACAAAACACCAGCGAAGAAACTCGACACAGAGAAACAAACACCTACTGACAGCTAGCGTTTCGGAAGTGTCATTGCAGAGAAACAGAAACAGCGTGCAGAAGTATAAATGCACAGCTACGCGCGAGGCATACGCTGTAGGTTACGGCGATCACTTGACGCAGAAGTATAAACCAGGCTCTAGACTGTACTTCATCCATGTTAACCTTACACTGCACTCCGTCTGTGTTATTTGGTTTGAAGTTTTAACAAAAAGGCTTAGTCAAGTAAGCCCAGACTGCAAACATAATAAAATCAGCTTGCAGATCTTTCCCGCTGAGGAAAGTCCCTCCATCACAGACTTACCCAAGGCTTCTTGCGTTTGTTGGGT
Source organism: Danio tinwini (assembly GCA_903798205.1). Classification (NCBI taxonomy): domain Eukaryota; kingdom Metazoa; phylum Chordata; class Actinopteri; order Cypriniformes; family Danionidae; genus Danio; species Danio tinwini. Next base: position 21,501,633 of record CAIGQZ010000379.1, read on the forward strand.
TTGGGGTAGTTGGGACCAAGACAGGCAGGATGATAACAATTTTGACACCTTTCACACTCCAGCAGAGGCTGCACAGACATCAAGCCACAAAAAAAAAAACATTACAAGACAAATTATAAATGTTTCCTTTAAATCAGTGGTCTCAAACTCAATTTCTGGAGGGCCGCAGCTCTGCACAGTTTAGCTCCAACCAGCTTCAACTCACACCAGCTTAATAGTCTCTAGTAGTCTTGAACACCTTGATTAGTTGGTTGACAGAAGCCAATTATATGCATCTCGAGTCCTCGGGTTTGAGTCATCTAGTCATCTCTCTTTACATGCTGTCACATGATAAACGAACGACTCAAAAACCAGAAGACTCGAAATGTGAACTAATCATGGCTCCTTTCGGCTCAGACTGTGTGCATTGGTTGAGCTTATATGGGACTGTCAGTGTGACGTGAACGAACCAGTCAAATTTGAAGACCTGTCAGAAGAGGTGAGCTGATATAATCATAGACAAAAGACCAGGTAAACAATAAATGCGTATTTTCTCTTTCCTTTGGCATTGTAGTTATGATTTGTTTGTAATGTGATCAACGTTTGGTGTAGATGTAGATGAGTTTGGAAGCAACTCATAACATCTTAATAATATTTTGGCAAATTTAAAGAAATTACTCTAAAAAAGATTTGTTTACCTTGCTGAACGAGACTCAAAGGTCAGAGTCAGTAAAATGATCTGGACTTCCCATCAGTGGTGGCTTTAACTAAGAATAATTGCATTTGTTTCTACAATGAAAACTATAGTAGTCAAGAATTAGAGAAGAATGGGTGTTGAATAGTTTAGGGACAACTTTGACGAAAGTTTTTGATCCACATCATATGTTGTATATTTTACACTCGATTATTACTTTTTTGTACTTCAATACTGTCAAGACCCACCAGAAAAGCATAAAGCACTGATTATTTCATTTGTATCTGTTACATTTCATTAATTTCTGCTTGTACTTTTATTTATTATATTTTTTGCAGATTCCTCTCAAAATAATCACAATCAACGTAAATTCATGAATTCTTTTCAAATAGACATATAGGTCATCTTGTGAAATTATATTCATTTTGCAATATATATTACAGAAAACTAAATATTGCAAGCTCTATCTGTAATATTAAGTCAAAGCAGCATTATCCCATTCTGAAGTTGGCAATCTACCTTCGACTCTTTATTCTTGCGGCCGCAGACCCGGCAGAACTTGCAGCGCCGACAGCACCAGTTCTCCTTGTTCTCCTCAAGTGGACGCTCCGAAGGGTCCAAGCAGAAGCGATGGAAGGGTTCACAGCAGACTTGACAGAACAACATCTGCAGGAAATTAGGTTGGCAAAATGACAATACAGTATGCATTTTCCTCATTCCTAATTTACACAAAAATCTCGTGAATCTGCCTAAAAAAATGAATGAAAAAAATACTCAGCTGTAAAGCCAGACTGAGTCAGTTAGAATTTACAAACTTGTAATATCATTATATATTAACATAATAAATTTAAGTTTACACATTAAAACAGATGGAATAAATGGTGCTAAAGTAATACTAAATAAAAAAGTAATAAAATTCATATATCCAAAATTCTCCAAGCTAACAATCAAGTGTATGGTCATTGAATGGCTAATCTAATGTACATGTAATATGGAACATAAGCCATTTCTTGGCTTTAAGTTGAAACTGACTGAGCAAAACATGATACTAATACTTATACATACTTTAATGTGGTACTATTACTAACGAAAAAGTAATAGATTGTCAAGTAGCCATATTAAAGAGGGCCTAACAGTACATTTATCATTAAAAGTCATCGTAACCACCTGGTTAACCTTTTATCCATAGACTATCATTCATTCATTCTTTTTCTTTTCGGCTTAGTGCCTTTAATAATCAGGGGTCGCCACAGCGGAATGAACCATCAACTAATCCAGCACATTTTTTACTCAGCGAATAGCCTTTTAGCCGCAACCCAACACTGGGAAACACCCATACACTTTTGCATTTCCTCACATACACTAAGGACAATTTAGCTTATTCAATTCACCTATGCCGCATGTCTTTGGACTGTGGGGGAAAACGGAGCACCCCGAGGAAACCGACGCAACCACGGGAAGAACATGCAAACTCCACGCAGAAATGCCAACTGACCCAGCTGGGGCTTGAACCAGCGACCTTCTTGCTGTAAGGCAATCGTGCTACCCACTGCGCCACTTTGATTATCATTATTATTTTAATTGCTTATTACTATAAATCAGAGTTGTGTCAGTATATTATCCGATGCAAGTGTTGGCCAAAAAATGTATTTTCAAGAAGTGCACCTTAAAGGGTAAAAAAAAAATACCTAGATTGAATACCAAGACACCAAAAGATTTGCTCACGCATTAAATGCAAACAGCACAAATCAAGATCGTTTATCCAAAACTGACACCTTTCACTAGCTACAAAACCATCTGAGACTCTTTCTTTGCACTTCTGTTAATATTTTGAAGAAAGCTGGAAACCAATAGTATCTGTTTTATGAATGGCTACAGGCTTTTAGCTTTCTTCAAAATATCTTCTTTTGTGTTCACCATAACAAAAGAAACTCACTAAGGAATCATTTAAGAGTGAGTAAATAGAGTAATTAGTGATTAATTACTCTATAGAGTGGTTCATTAAAAATCTAGAAGCATTAGGAGTTTGAATGATTTAGGTTAACATTTATCAATGTGGTAGGCTAGGCTATTCAAGTAAAAGTAATCGAAATCGACATTCAGAACCTCTAACCCAGGGGTCATCAACTATATTTGTCAGAGGGACAGAATTTTACGAGACAGTCTCCTTGGGGGCCAGACCCCCAAGAAGAAAATCAAATAAAAATCTCATTTTGGCTTAACATTATGTTTAATGTTTATACTTTTTAATTCTTATACTTTTGCAATTTTTTGACAGATATTGCGATTTCGATTTGATATTTAATTTTGTAGTCAAGTGTATGATTCAATAATCTGTATTTTAGCTGTGTTAGTTAAAAAATGAGCTTAAGATATTAATTTATATTAGCAAACATCTCTGAAATTGTACTTATATATATGTGTGTTTGTGTGTGTAATGAAAGATAATAAATTTGTATATTAAAAGTATATTTTCATTTGTTTGTTATAAATTTTCATTATTTTTTATAAAACTGTAATATTAAACGTACAGTTTAAATGCACATTTGTAAATAAACACTTAAAATAGTAAAATAGTGTGATAAGCAATTTGACAAGATGGTTTAAAATATATTTTGGTACATCAAAAAGTGTGGTTATGATAACCATCCGAAAAGATAATGCAGCAAAAATTAGTTCTTAAAATGTCACTAAAATGTAATATTTATACCTTATAAATAAATAAATAGAAAATCAGGCGAATAACTGCAAAAATAACCCATTCAAAAAGCTGGCTACAGGCCTGACAGTGTAATGTTAAAAGAATGTGTATTAACTAATAAAGAGAAAGTTTAACTAAGACTTTATTTTAGCCGTGAGCAAATTAAACATGTCTCATATATAAGTATTAATATAAGATGGAGCACAGGCTGGAGTTTTTCTGACAAACTGTTTCGACCGAAATTGCACGTGTTACTCTGAGAGATCAGGAGAACTGGCAAGCAGGGATTATATATTTTTGCATTTAGCTGTTTATTCTGCAGTTAGTTTTCAGGGCATATTATTCACAGACTTTATCAGCCTGCTATAACGACGGACTGTGCGTTAAAGCACGAAACACGAGCATTAACGCCATTATCATGATGGACTCATTCAGTAGCGAACTCGAGTTTATGTGACTTACACTTTTCGTTGAAAAAGCTCTTTATGTCCTTTTTTGCTGTCACCATCCTCACCTGTGTGTGTCAGACCTCACACACCTCATTCTTGCACGGGGAATTCACCTGCGCTGTTTTGGCGCTGCTTTCTTGAACACAGCTACAGCCTCTCACATGACCGCAGGGAAAGGCACAGCCTTTCTAGGTTAACATGTCTAGGTAAATATTGACAGTGTGATTTTTTAAGTGAATTAAATTATTGGTAGGGACATTTCAATAGTTGGACCTCTTCCGCGTCCCCTTAGTGCATGCTAAATCAACGCCCCTGCTTTTTTAGAAGACGCTCCTCATGCAGCCGTTCGCGCTTTCCTGTTTGTTATTGTGGGCGTTTTGCATAGTTTAGTTGCTCAATTCTGATTGGGCAGTACGAAAGTGTGCTCACTCGATTGGCTAGTAAGGCTGTCACACACAGACGACTGTCACACAGACAGCAGTCATGCATTTCCTCTGAGCGTGGAATAATAAATAATATACATGTCATATTGCGATTGCGATTCGATTTCGATTAATTGCACAGCCCTAGTGTGGACCACTATTTTCTTTTAGATCCTCACAATTTTGGAATCCAGTCGCGGGCCGGATTGAATGGCTCAGTGGGCAGGATTCGGGCCGCCAGTTGATGATAACTGCTCTAACAGATCAAATTTTTCAAGGTCGATTATTTCAATTACTTTCTCTACTGCGTGCGGAGTCATGTGACCCCGCTCTGTTAGGCTGTAGGTGGTTTATACTTCTGTGGTCACTTTGCAGCCACATCTGATCTCTGTTCAAGTGTGATGATGGACCCATTCTTGAGCCTTACTTTGCACTACATTGATGATGATTGAAAGCTGAGTCAGAGATACTCTGAGACAGCATATTTTCCATTACATCAAAGTTATTATTTACATTAAAATATTTGTTTACAGAAGATGCAAGAAATGCACTGCTTAAACTATTATTTACAGGATATACAAGAGTTAATTTATTTAGAAGAGTATATGTATGTTTTGATGTTCAATAAATAATTAATAAAATAATCGTTCATTAATCATAATTGAGTTAAAATGTTCGATTAATCAAAATTTAGATTTTAGGCCAAATCGCCAAGCCCTATAAACAAGTATATTTATTTTAGAATGAATCTGATAAACTAGGTGTATTTTAAAGCTCTCTTCAAGGTATTGTTTACTCAAAAATGAAAATTTACACACTATTTACTCATCTTTGAGTGGTCATATATTAATATGAGTTTCTTCTGTTAAACACAAAAGAATATATTTTGAAGAATGCTAAAAACCTGTAACTATCCATAGTAGGAAAAACAGACAATATGGAAGTTAATTGGTACAGTTCTAATTGAAATATTGAAGATTGAAATATCTTCCTTTGTGTTTAACAGAAGAAAGAAACTCCTAAAGGTCTGAAACAAGTGAGGGGAGAGTAAATGTAGACAGTATGTTTGGGTGAACTATCCCTTTAATGTGCTGAAGAGCAGTCAAGACGCACCTCATGTTGGCCTTTACTGGCACACAGTAGGCAGACGCAGGAGGGCATGAGGGGTACAGAAGTGAGAACACTGAGTCCTCCTGTCGCCCACACGCTCTGAACACTGCAGTCTTCCTGTAGACACACATCAGAGAGACAGAGAACCGTTCAATGTCACACACTTCAATAAAGAAACAAAGTTTATGTTCGTACACAGTCTGAATTACACTATGAAAAACTACTACTAGCAGCACAAAACACAAAAATCATTAAACAAAAAACATTGAGCTTGTTTATTTGGAAAATGTACAACAGATCCAAAATGAGTGCATGAAATGGTATTTAAAAATAATACTGTGTTATACTGTTTGTTTTTCTTTCAGAAATAACATTTATATATTCCAGATTAATTTGCAATACTTTTAGGTCATTGATCAAATGAAAAAATATTTGTGTGTAAATCATCCGTAGAGATCAGGAGATTAACACATTTATTCCGAAACGATGCATCAAATTCAACTCATAAAAGTCAAAAGGAAACACCATAAAAAAAGCAGGGTGAAGCGCAACAAATTCGAAATCCAAAACCTTAAGTCTTTATTTATTATTTATTTATTGCCACATCAGAAACTTATGGCTATTTCATTGCAAAATGGATATACATAAACATATTACATGATAAAAACAAATTCGTATTACAATAAAAAGTTACTTAGACAAATATATAAAATATAAATTAATAAAATTCACACAAAAATATAAAACCTTAAGGCTTAAAACAATCCAAAAATGTTTTTGTTACTTGCAATATATTATACACTGCTTTAACAACATTATGGTAAGTTGCAAAAAAAAAAAAAAAAAAAAAAAACTAACTTAGGTGATTTAACCCTCAAAGAAAAAAGAAAAAATGCAAAAGATCAAAGATTTTTTGGCTATAATTTGTTGCTTTTTTTAAAGTAATGTTCTGTTCTGTTTTTCTTTATTTGGGATACATTATTAAGGTTTTTTTTGTATATTCGTTTTGAATATGTAATGTGCATTTTTCTATTTTTTGTTGTTAGTTTATGTATAAGATCATGTGATCCGGAAGTGTATAACAAGAGCAACATGCTGTGATGAATACTGTCTGATGTAGAACCGGTGTGCTCGAAACGTTACATGCTGTGTGTTAGCCTTTTTAACATAAAAAATTGAGGGATTTTTGGAGTTACTTGGTGTTACTGCCTTTTTGATTACATTTTTACCCTTTACTTAAAATCAAAAACTTAAAAATAAAAAGGTGACAAAAACACTATCACTAATGGTCATGAAAACTGAAAATATTAAATTATAACTAATTCAAACTATTAATAACAAATAAAGTTTTATATTAAGCAAATTTAAATGCTTCTTGAGGCCCAAACCAGTCAATCACAATGTTTTATAAAGGATCATGTGACAATAAAGACTAGAATAATGATTCAGAAAATACTCAGATAAAGCAAAGTTCATAATATTATATAATTTATATAAGATACTTCTTTCATAAAAATATTTGAAAGAAGGATTATTTAAACTGGGTAACCCCTAATCCTTTCATTACAATCAGGTGCTGCCATCATGTGGCCAACCACTCAAACTACTCAGATGATCATATTTCAAATAAATCTTCAACCTTTATCAGCCAACATAAAACCTCTTTGGAGAATCATTCATTTTTCTGATCAGGTTGATAAAGGAATGTAGATGTTTACCTTAAAATCAACGCGGATCTTATATGTGGGTTCAGCAGGCTCCTGTTCTCTCTCTGCAAAGCCATTAGCGAGGGCTGCGAGGACGCTGGGTGGCGTTTGCTCCTGAGGACTCTGTAAACAGAAAAAAAGATAAACGTCAATTTTGCTGCTTTAATGACATTTTAATAGACTCCACAGAAGACAACATTCTCAGTACCTTCTCCACTTTCCGTTTGATGGCTGGAACCTTGTGGAAACCAGGCCTGCGATGACGAACTGCCTCATCAAACGGGTCGCCAATAAAGTCATCAAATGACAGGAAATCTGTGGCACATTTAATACAAACAAAACAGTGATTCTGAGAGCATTGAAGCATGTAAAGATTTGTGAAAGAGAAAAGATTGTAGATCCAATTTTCAGATTTAAAAAAAACAACCAATTTGAGATTTCCAATCAAAATGTTTCCATGATGGAATAAAAAAGATATTTCCTGCACATCTTACACTGCAGACTTTTTAAAAACTCATATTGTGGCATTTAAACATAGAAACGCAAGATTCTGACAAAACATTTGCAAATTTAAGAGCTTTTAAAGAGGAAATATCTTGAAATTTTGACTTTTATCCCATAATGCATACTTAAAAAAACAAATATGTTAAGAGTTGTAGAATATAAACTCAAGATTCATGCTCGGGATTTTGAAAAGAAAAGTCAAAATTGCAAGGAGTTAAAGTTAAAGTTTATATTTTACAATGGCATCCAACGATTTTGACCACATCACACTATAGACTTCATGAATCTAATATAAACTCAGAACTGTGGGATATGTGTTCATAAAAATCTGAAAATATTCCTATAATGTGAGTCAACGTTTACCCATTTTGTAGATTAAATATAAACATACATAAATGCATACAAAGACCACAGTGATGGAAGCCATTGGGATTGATTTAGATGTGTATATATGAGGTTTATTTTTATTCTTAAAAACAGGTAACCATTTACTTGTATTAAACTAATCACCAACGACCACAAATTGAGCAAAAAAAAAATCTTCTCTATTAAAATGCTCTACTGAAGAAAAAAGTTACCTACATCTGCCATGACCTGAGGGGGAGTAAATTAACTGTAAATTGTACCATCCCTTTAAAGATTCACAACAGCCTTTTTCTTTATCCAGTAGAAAAAAAAAAAGCTTTCATACTTAAAGTTGTGGTAAAAAATTATTTGATTTTCAAGTAGCATTGGTATTCTCTTTTGAATCAATTCTGAGCTTAGTTTTAACAGCAGATTGTGCTCTAGGCTAGTTTTTAACAGAACACTGTGCTCTAGGCTAGTTTTTAACAGGAAATGGAGCTGTAGGTTAGTTTAACAATACACTTGTGAATTTATGCTAGTTCACTTTATATGTAAACAAAGATCACTATGAACAACATTGTAATTCAAAAATGAACATATTCATAACATTATTAGTGATTATTTTAGATTCAAATGTATTGCAAAGACGTGGATTCAACCAAAATTTGGCTGGCTGTACAGTAAACAGCGCCATCTGCTGCTAAAAACTAAGCACAGATCTGATTCAGAAAAGAGAACAGCAATGCAACAGGGTTACAATGCTAAAGCCAAATGTCAAATTCCCTGACTAATTGACTAAAAATCCTCATTGACTAAACTTTCATGATCCGTAATGAAGAAAAAAAAACAAAAGACCAAAAAAATTTGTCAGTGAATGTGTTGAGCAGTCCCTCCAGCAGAATTGTGTGATCTCTGAATTTAACACAGAATCGCAAATAGTGCAAAATTTAATGGCTCGATTCCACTGACGGGTACGGTACGGGTCACCTTTATCAGGCTTGCGTTTCCACTGCTAAAAGGGTACTAATGGTACTTTTTTGGTGGGTGAGGTGTTCGACAGAAAGTTGCAGTCAATGTCATTTTCGCTCAAGAAAATGTCTACAGTAAAGCTGTACCGGTCGCTTAAATATCATATGAGAAGAACTCATGAAGATTAAAGTCACATTTAATCACATCTGTTTCGTGAGAAGTGCTTCTCATATGATATGTAAGCGACCCGTACAGCTTTACTGTAGACATTTTCTCGAGCGAAAATGACATTGACTGCAACTTTTTGTCATAAATACTTGTGTATAAATGTTTATTACTAACTTTTCTATGAACACAAGTTGATTATAACTGCAGATCAATGACAGTGCGAAACAGCCTACTGTAACGTCTGCAATTATATAAAATAAATAAATAAATGAACATATATGAGCACATACAGACCCTTACAGTCTCTGATATGTCTCCGAATATTTACACACACAAGTAAATATTGAGTGGATCATGATGATGAAATGTATTTTGTTTGAAGGAATGTATGCTTTTCTGTTCAAAATAAATAAATCAAATCAAATAAAGAATGATAAATCCCTGATGTTCCATCACTTCTAAAATTAACAGACTTTCTATACCTGGAAAAGACCTTTTAAAATTCCATAATATTCTAAAACTTCCACGAGCCGTGGGAACTCTGTCAACGTCACTGCAGAATTAATTTCTTAAACAATTTTTCATCACATCTCTAGTTCATACTGTGGTCTGACCTGGATTGCGAAGGCCAGGAGTTCTCCTGCGGCCCGGAGAAGCAGAGTTTGAACTTCCGATCCAGTCAAAGTCAGAGTCGTAATCCAGAAGGTCGCAGTACGAGCGTGGAGTTACTTGTCGCCTCGGCTGTTTGCGCACAGATGGACTGTCACTCAGAGAAGATGGAAACATCCGACCATTTCCTTCACCAGCCTCACCTTCCTCATTACTGGAGTAACACACACTTACGGACGGCCGCCGCTTCTTCCCATGCCCTGGAAATGATGATACGTTAAATGACAAATGTAAAGATACTGAGAGCATTTTAAATGGTGCTTTCACTATAAAACATGTTCTCACCTTTTTGAAGCTTGCCACTGAGCCTCAAGGCCTTCCTTTCCTCAACCTGATCACATCTCTTATATCTGTAAAAAAAAAAATATATATATATATATTCAGAAAGGACGATGTTGAATTAAGGGTGCTTTCACACCTGTGAATCCATTCATTTGTTCCGAAACAGGGATTAAAATTGTTACATTGTTGCTCTTTGTTCTTGGTGCGGTTCGCTTTCACACGGCAAAGTTTCTAAACGGACCAAAATAACTAAAACAAGTCACGTGTGAGTAAACACTCCTCACATTGGTGAGAGTTTCAGTTTATTTTGCAGATTCCCGCTCAGCTGTCGAGGGGGTGGTTTGGTGGTGTTTGACAGTGTGCGCGCGATATGTCAGAAGAAGAGCTAGGAGGGATGCGGTGAGGAGGGGTGATTAGAAGAGTGCGCGTCATATTTGAGGACCGGGAGGGAGACGCACGATTTCCGGGAGATTATCACTTGTTTGCGGGCATTTGTGAGAGACTCCCGGAACTTACAGGAGACTTGGGATGTCTGGAATGACCTCCCTCCCTACTCATAATTCTCTCTTTATATAGCCGTATGCTTATAACATATCCATAAAACACTGTGATATAGCCAGGCTCGGATCTTATCGCTTTCTCACTACAATTGATCTGCTCCAGAGTTCGTTTAAATCGAGCCGAGACCACCTCATTCCTGAGTTTGACAAATATAAGGACATTGGAATTTAGATTCTCTGCCTGAGCTCGAGCCCAAACCTGAATTGACCTGCCAATATTACTTGCCACTAACTTTGGGCCGGGCAGGGATCAAGCATTTGTGTGGGGTTTGTGTGTTTTTTTTATACTTATTTAGCCTAATTGGGTGGAAAGCTATGCCATAATTAGAAATAATACACAATGTTTTTTCCGCAAAGTTGGCCTGAGCAACACGTGAGGGTCTACAAAGTTGCACAATTCGAAGTTCTACCTCCTGCAACAGCATCTCCTACATTGGCGCACACTCACACCACACGCAAGTAGAGCAGCACGTGCGGAGTGCATATGTAGAGCAGAAACAGTGCATCAGTGGATTTTTTCGATGCATTTATTGGGAAAAATTGCACATTTTTACTGTCATTCAATGTGTTTTGGTCATTATCAATGCACTGTCACTTTAATTGAGCGTGAGCAAAGGCAAAAATAGACCCAGCACTGACATTCTGCTCTTCAGCTCACGCGCTGTTTCTGTGTTTCTGTGTGTGGTATGAAAACTCTAATCTGTTAACATGGACGGCGGAAAAAACACGCTCTGCTCTGCTCACGCGTGCTGTTTGAAAGAGGCGTAATGATTTCCACTATAACCAGACGCATGAAGCATGCTTGCAATAGCAGAAAGGATGATAGCCGGCCTTCAATGTCCTCTTTTGTTACGATCCATTCTGAATAAACAAACATGCATATTACATGCTTTGTCCTTGTTAAATTATTTATTAAGATAAAACTAAACTAATTGCTCAAACAACTCAGAATAAATAAACAATATTTTTTAATCCCATGTTAAGTGTAAACTGTGAGGTGAGAAAAACAAAATGAACCACGAGGACTAAAATATTAAATAAACAATTAAATAAACTGATTTGCATACTTACACACAGCACTGGCGTTTAGTGTTAGGGCCGCCAAACTTCGGTTTATCCAGGCAGTTTATGCACCTGCCGCAGTCTTCTTCATGCAGACAACCTTTACACTCCCCGCACCGCCGGGACCGGTGCCCAAACATATGAGATCTTCCACGACGAAACTTCGGTGTCCTGTGCTCTTGTAAAACAGGGCTTTCTGGGTCTGAGTGAGACTCGACTCCTGCAACAGACAGAAAAATGTCAAAACACTGCTAGAATGCATAATAATCAGATACCATTAATACGGTTGACATGAGCAGTGTAAAAAAAGCTATTTCAGTGCACTCTAGTTAGATTTGTTATAATTAAGAAAACCTAAATAACCAGCTGAAAGTTTGATCTAAGATCTAAATCAATCAGATTAGTGACACCAGCTAAGGTCTATTATCAGATCATTTCTTCATTTTTATCAACTTAAACAGCTGTTTCAATCTTTCAAATGCTGCAGACTCCTTAATATGACCACTTTAATATATATGAGCAACTCCAGCGTTATGGATGTGACATTTGCAGTAAAAACTCAAAACATAAATTCACATAAAAAGTATACGTTAACATTATATTGACACATCTGTTTATATTTTCCAAAACAACTGAACACAGAGTTACAGCACCAGAAAAATATCAGTCTGTAAACATTTTTTATATTTCAATGAGGAAAATAAACATGCGTTATGGATGTGACAAAAAACGTTTGAGTTTTCAGTCTACAACATACCTTGTAAAAATTCTGTCAATTAAACTGCACAACCCAAAAGAAACAATGCTAATTAAACAGATACGAGTCGGCTCACTATAGAACAAACATGATTGATTTTATTTTATTTAATATTTTTGCATTTATGAGGAAAAAGTGTTGTTATTGATGTGACACTTTTCCGTTATGAATGTGACAGATGTGAAATTGTGTGATTTTGGCAAATTAAATATAATAGTTTTAAACACTGACAGATCCTTTATGAGTATTTTTAAAGTACTGTAAAATACTTGCTTACACAAAAAAATTTAGAAACGGTTTCTCTATTTTGTTTCTTAATTTTTTTCATGGCAAGGTTGACATTTGCATGGAATTGCTCATATATATGTGTGTGTGTGTGTGTGTGTGTGTGTGTGTGTGTTTCTTGTATTAAAGACCCCATTTATACATTGAATAACTGTATAATTCTGTAATATTATTACTTTTTCTACTCATTATAGTACTGTAATAATTTACATACGTTTTCAAACTGAAATGAATCATTTTTGTATTGATTTAATTATTACTTGTTTCTATTTGTTTGCTTCATATATTCCCTTAAGGGGTCCTAACCACAGTGTGAAAACCCCTGGTCCTAAAATAAAACTGCTACTTAAACGGATAGTTTGCTTAAACATAAAAATAACCTCATCATTTATTTTCCCTTGTGTGGTTTTAAACGTTTATCAGTCTCTTTCTTCTGTTAAACACAAAAGAAGATATTTTGAAAAATGATGTTGCTGGCAGCCCCGGACTTCCAAAGTAGGAAATTCCAGCTTATGTGTTTAACAGAAGAAATAGGTTTTGAACAAGTCAAGGGTGAGCAAATGATGACAGAATTTAAATGTTTGGGTTATCTACTCATTTAATTTCAAAAGGGACTTTTATAATCAGTTAATATCAATCAAGCAAAGGATGTGCAAGGTGCAAATACACACTTGGTTTGGTGCTGAATGAGGCAGACATTCGAGAATTTGTGTACCACATTTCAGTTTCAATATTAATTTGCTTAGCTCTGCTGCTTATACACTGTAACATCATCTGTTTGCTTTGTACTTCCTTTTTCATTCATTTATTGGCTGTTTTTATGTAATTTTTTGTAAATTTTTGTTGCATGAGGGGATAAAATACATATTTAGGATGTTTATAATGTACCAGTACACTAAATTACATTATAAAATGTGAGATTTACACATGTAATATTGTTTTGTTTTTGTGTGTGTATATATATATATATATAAAGTTGAAGTCAGAATTATTAGCCCTCCTTTGAATTTTTTTTCTTTTTTTAAATATTTTCTAAATAATATTTAACAAAGCAAGGAAATTTTCACAGTATGTCTGATAATATTTTTTCTTTCTGAAAAAGTAGTATTTGTTTTATTTTGGCTAGAACAAAAGCCGTTTTTAATTTTTTATTTTTTTTTTACATTTTAAGGTCAAAATTATTAGCCCCTTTAAGCAAATTTTTTTTCAATAGTCTACAGAACAAACCATCGTTATACAATAACTTGTATAATTACCCTAATTACCCTAACCTGCCTAGTTAACCTAATTAACTAAGTTAATTCTTTAAATTTCACTTTAAGCTGTATAGAAGTGTCTTGAAAAATATCTATTAAAATATTATTTACTGTCATCATGGCAAAGAGAAAATAAATCAGTTATTAGAAATGAATAGGCCCAGACAGAATCTGTAGACATTTTTTGCTGTTTCTGTGCAGAATTTTGTTAAAAATCTGCAGATTTCTGCGGAATAATTTTGGGAGTATCATAGCTATAACCTTAATATATGAACTAAAAGTAATACATTTTTTACGTGTATTTAATGTTTACAATGCAAATCCAATTAGATCCACTTTATTTGGTAAACAAATTAAGTTTTCTATATAATATATCTACTAAAGGACAGAAAATATTACTTAAAAAACTGTATTGTAAATAAATTACATGAACATTTTCATATTAGTCAATACTTATACTGAAATTAATTTTAAAGCTGAATAAATATAAATTTACACACATTTACACAATAAACAAACAGAATTAATGATGGGCTAAAAATCTGTGGAAATCTGTGCGCGCAGATTCCGTGTGGGCCTAGAAATTAGTTATTAAAACTATTATGTTTAGAAATGTGTTAAAAAAAATCTGTTAAATAAAAATTGGGGAAAATAATAAACAGGGGGCTAATAATTCAGGGGGGCTAATAATTCTGACTTCAACTGTATATATTTTTGCGACATTTGTATTTATACATAGTTTTGCAAGAAAGCACATTGAAACAAGTTATGCATACTTTGCTGTCCTGTCCCAAAACACATGGATTTAGAATAAAAAACCTGCCTTCCTTGTTGCAAACCTTGCAGTGCACTGAGCGAAATGAGGATCTTAACAATTTCAAACACAAATTCTCACAAAACACACATTAAAAAGGTGCTTTCTGTAAGTGTTTGATTCTTCTAAAGCATAAAAATACCATAATACATTTGCAGATATTTAGGAAACGCGCTAAGTGAACATAGTTGTTTATCTGAAAAACAATACTAAAGTCACTCATTGTCTTTCTTTGTCAGAATGCCTGTTGTGTATTTGTTATGGTCTGTGTAACTCCGCCCACTGCCAGTTTACTTAATTGTATTTCATCACCCTGGGCTGATTTGGCGGAAAACATGGTGGACTTCATTTAAGTCATGAAAGCGGAATGAAACGCCAACTTATCCAGCATATGCTTTATGCAATGGATGCCCTTCTAGCTGCAACCCATCATTGGGAAACATCCATACACACTTATTCACACAAATACACTACTGACAATTTAGCCTACCCAATTCACCTATACCACATGTTTTTGGACTTGTGGGGGAAACCGGAGCACCCGGAAGAAACCCACGCCAACACGGGGAGAACATGCAAACTCCACACAGAAATGGCAACTGAAGCAGCCGGGGCTCGAACCAGAGACGTTCTTGCTGTGAGGCGAACGTGCTACCCACTGCGCCACCGTGCAGCCCTTTTGCTTGTTTTTTAAACACAAATAAAAATAGATTGAAGGATGTTGGAAACCTGTAACCATTGACTTCCACTTTAGGAAAAACAAATACTATGGAAGTCAATGGTTACAGGTTGTCACCATTCTTCAAAATATCTTCTTTTGGATTCAATAGACAGAGAGCCTGAAACAAGTAAAGGATGAGTAAATGATGACAGAAATTACATTTTGTTGTGTTAACTATCCATTTAATAGCAACTGGAAACTGTAATGCACCTCATCTCAGCATTTTTGATTAGATAACAGAAAATGCCCGCTTATACCAAGGTAAATATTCGTATTCTCCAGTAAATACAGTAAGTGACGGTACCTTTTTCTGCAGGTGATGGTGAAATGTCTGATCTCTCATGTAAAGGTAAAGCACTGAGTCGTGGGATGTCATCAGGGATCATGGCCCTAGGCTGACCCAAAACCACAGCTGCAGCTCTGCATACATGTTTAATGCGAGGTCCTCCTCTGGCAGGCTCCTTATGGAGAGATTCACAGTGTAAACAAAAGAACTGACAAAAAAAACTATTATTATAATGACTTGTTCAGGATCGTGATTGTCAAATTTCCATCTAGTTACTGTATTTAAATACATTTTTAGGTATTTTCATAAAATGCCACAAATCAAAGACTTCAAGAACAACATAGACATAATACACTTCATTGAACATGTACACAATGGCATCACCTATATACTATGTAACTGCAGGATAACTATGCTTATATATTATAACTTTAACTGTTAAAAGATATTAGTTATTTGTACCTAATAAAGTTATGGTAACTAATAACCTTAACGTTTCTGATTATGATTGTAATGCAATAATGTGCACCTTTTGTGAAGCTGCTTTGAAACGATAATTATTGTAAAAAAAAAGTGCTTTACAAATAAATAAATATGAATTAATTGCTTTTAATATACGTATTTCATTTCAGTTCACCTTTATTTCTATAGCGCTTTTAGATTGTGTTAAAACAGCTTAATATAGAAGTTCTAGCAAATTGAAACTGCTTCAGTCCAATTTTCAGAGTTGAAGATCAGTTTAGTTCAGTTTAGTTGAAATTTCACTGAAGAGCAAATCCATCGATGCAAAGCTCTAAAAGTCCTAAACCAAGCAAGCCAGTGGCAAGGAACAAACTTCACTAACTGACAAAAGTGAAGTGGGGAAAAAACCTTGAGAGAAACCAGGCTCAGTTGGAGATGACCATTTCTCCTCTGGCCAGACTTCGTGTGCAGAGCTAGAATAATTCTATTTCTTTTTCTGAGAAGTTTACAAGTGTCAAGACAATATGCATATGCTTAAGAGAAAAATTGAGTCTGACATTAGTTCATATATGGTATTAAATTCAGAAAAGCAGAGTAAAGTATATACTGTTATTCAGATATTGTGCACAACTCGATTTTTTCACTGAAAAGGATTCGATCTCTCTCACAATTGTACAGGTTTAAGAATAAATGAATATGAAAAAGTGTCATTACTTAGAAGCGTTTTGGTGTTTTGATATGTTTAACTTTTCTTAAACATTATTTTTAATAATGCTAAAGGGCCCTGTTTGACTCAAATATAAAGAAATAAAAGTCAATTTTTTATTGTCTATACATTTTCAGATTTATTTATTAGAAATTTACTTGGATTTTATGGAATATTGATTGACTCGGCTGTATAATTAGGACCTTTTTGGGATAACATTTTTATTGATTTGACATGTGAGTGGTCACAGCATCTTTAAAATTTATTTTCCAATAAAAAAAACAAGACCCACTCCTCAACCCCTCTGCCCACCCAGAAAAACACCCACCCTACCCATCAGAGGTGCCAAAGTCCATTCCATCCCACAAATAACATTGCAATCAAGACAAATAACTAAAGAAAAACAATATATACATATAAACATAAGATACACATATCAAACACAAACATAATAAACACAGTAGGGTTGGGCCGATAGACAATGGCGATAGAAATTACGATGCTGAGCGGGCATCGCCGATCCCCGCCGCAAACCCGCTCGTGAAAAAAATACACACTTAGGCCCGTTTACACTAATACGTCTTAGTTTTAAAATGGCATTTTAGAACAAAAATGATCCACATCCACACTGGCGTTTTACCTAGCATTTCTGAACAGCCCTCCATCCACTGAAAACGCACATCACGTGACCACACCCACCCACCCACACCCACACAGACACAGACAGACAGACAGACAAAGACACACACACACACTGTCATGCGCTCGTCTGAGCTCCAGAAAACAGTATGTATCGCTGGATCGCGTCTCACTATAGTTGTTAAAAGTGATATTTAATTAATCTTGTCTCTATCTAACGACTCTTTGGCCTTTTGAATCTATCAGGTAACGTGTCACAGCATCAGTACAGTGCTTCAATCTTTCGCTTTCACGCTTGTACTTAGTAGTTGGTTTGTTGGTTGTGCACCTTTTTTACCAACCAAGTTTGTCGACGCTTTTATATTGACATAGATCACTCCACCTACTCATGCCAGAGTCCCGCGGAAAAAAGTGATTGACAGGTGGTAATTTGTGTGTAACTTATCTTTATTTATTTATGATTTGGTTATGGGTAAAACAAAGACCATGCGGGTCAGGTACTGTAGTTGAAACGGTAGGCTACAAATAATTAATTATTAATGAATTAATTAATTATTTACAAATAATTAATTCATCTCCGCCTATGAAGACAATGCCATCGTCCATTGTGATGTTTCACATTAGACATCGTACAATGCTAAATTGGTCAACATCGCCCAACCCTAAAACACAGGGTATATTTACAGTCTACAATATCATAGAAAATAATCAGCACTTATTGTGTGTATTGCCTCTTCTTGTTGAATCACTGAATGCCTCCTTAATTGTAAGTCACTTTGGACAAAAAACATCTACCAAATTACTAAATGTAAATATAATGAGTACTTTTTTTAAGTAACTTACCCAACACTGTGTACATATATTTATTTTGTAACAACCTAGTCACCTACTGACCTAGACAACCCTTTAAAGAACATATTTATCATTGATTACAGAATTTATCATCATATTTTAGTAATCCTGAAGGACATTAACACAAACAGATATAGACAGGCATAACACTGGTCCTGTGAATTGGCTTTAGTATGGCAAAATTATTTTTACTTCAACAAAATTAGAAAAAAAAAAGCTATAATACCTGCTCTGGAGTAGCTTCAGTCTTGTTAGGACAGGCCTTTTCAGGCCGTTCTTTTGGTTTTCGTCTCTGTCTTTTTGTTGCAGTAATTCTACCCTCTGGCAAGAGCTACCACAAACAAGGTGTGAAAACAGATTCAAAAATATTAATAGCAATTCAATTAAAAATACATTCAATAAGCATCAACTGGATCAATTTTAATACACTACTATTCAAAAGAATAGAGTCATTAAGATTATTATTAAAAGGTGTCTCTCTCTTTAACTAAAAATATTAATATAATAAGGTTTTTCAATGTAAAATACTTTATTTAATTATATTTCCTAATGTATATTATATTTCCTAAAACTTCTTAACCTTTGTGTGCTGTTGGGGATGTTTTCATCCACTCCGGGGATTGTAACTCAATACACACTGGGCAAATATACTACCCCTTCATTATGTTGAAGGCTGTTTTAGCCCTATTGAGATCCATTATATAGACATTTTTGATTGCAAAGCATTATTATTGTTCAGGGCTCAACAATAAGGATTGCCCGATGGCAGTGTGAGAGATGTTCGGGATAGTAGACAGGATCGTTACTAGCCCAGTCGGGCCAGTGCTGCCTTGTCACTAAAGTTTAATTTGCCTGAGACTATTTGTCAATTGCGTGCAAATAGTAAAAAAAATAAATAAATAAATCGAGAAACAGTTTGTGATTGTAAGCCTCTAAATGCTACCTTCTCTGTAATGTTGTAAACACCATATTGCTTTTTGGTTCCTCTTATTTGATTGGATGTTGTGAGCACATTATTCTTTTCCGTAACTTCTTAACAACCAGTACAGTGAAGAGACGGCAGCATGGCGGCAACATCAAGTTATGAGGCTAAAAGAAAACGTATGTTTCTAACGTCTTGGAAGCAGACAATTACGTGGGTACAACTGGACAAAAAAGTTTGTCGTCAGTTTCTCAGCCACATTTTGTTTTGCAATAAAATACCTGCACATTTTCCATACTGCTATTTTTGTTTGCATATTACTCAGAAATTTGCTCATTATAAATGTATTAACATTTTTTAAATAATTAAATTCTAGATTCACAGATGTTATTTTTGACACCTTATTTAAAATATGTGGCTAAATAGCTTTTAACTTTTCTTTTCTTTTTTTTTGGTGGGGCCAGTAAAACTTTTGGCAGGGCAGGTAAAAATCTGAACCATTGGCCCAATCAGGCCAGTAGAAAAAAATCCTTAGCATTGAACCCTGTTATTATTATTATTATTATTATTATTATTATTCATTCTTGATTGTTGCAAGAGGTAAAATATGTAATTTAACTGTTGATCATCAGTTGCAGTGCACATAAAACAAATAGTATAGTGTGTGTGTGTGTGTGTGTGTGTGTGTGTGTGTGTGAGTCTAAAGATGCGTCCCAAATCGCATACTTATGCACTATTCTACACCATTTTGTAGTATAAATAGTGTAAGTAGTGTGTTCACACTGAAAACTTAAAAAATTACAAGTGCACTTATTACCTGGATGATGCACTCATTCAACCAGTAAAATGAAGTGTGTAATGATGGACACTTCACGCACTCAATGACCGCAGCTTTGTTTGTTCACGTAGCGGAAGGGGCGGAGCTATCGGCTGCACATGTTTTTTTGTTTTTTTTTTGGATTGTGAAAGCAAAATTCTCCTATGAGAGTGATTATACCGCCTTCAGATGATAAATGTGGTTATACTCATGGCAGGAATTATTTGGTACTTTGGTCATTTATTTCACTAATTTAGCAACAGTCAAACGTCATCAGCGAAACAGTTTGAACTTCCGCTTAGTAAAAAAAAAAAAACATTAGTGTTCCATTTGGGATGACATTACATTTTTATACTATACTGTTGAGTGTGTAAGTGCATAAGTACATAGTGCATATTATATAGTGTGGCATTTGGGAAGCAGCTTAAGAAAGACCTTTGCACACTTACCTTGATATGCTTGAGAAAATCTAAATAAGCAGCTCAGCTCTCAGAATAAAGTAAATATAAATGTATTTATGCACGCACACTATAATCTTCTGTTTTACTCCACAGAATTCCATATAAAAGTCAGAAATCTTTTTGCACAGGCCTATCTTAACAGTTTTATGCTGCCAACTGATGATCAACAGTAAAAATTACACATTTTAACCAATTTCACATACTTTTCAACAGGGAAAACCACCAACAATCAATAATGCATGATTATATGCTGTCATGGCTTTGCAATAAAAAAATGGATCGCAATGGGCCAAAAACAGCCACCAACAGAATGAAAGGATAGTCATTTTGAACAACGCACAAAGGTTAAAGCTGATTTTTCTACATCATGATTCTAGTAGACACATGATCCTTCAGCAATAATTGTAATGTGCTGATTTAGTGCTAAAGAAACATAACTTATTGTTATCAATGTTGAATCCCCATCCCTGCTGAGTAAAATTCAAAATTGTCATTGAGATGAACAGACTCACTCCAGATGATTTCAGCTGTTTCTGCTGGTCTATTTTGATGAGCTGAACCTTGGCTTTCTTGAGGAGGTTGAACATGCGCTTGTTGGCTCCTGTAAGGCGAGGGCGCTGTGCGGCGTTTTTCTCCTCAACATCAACAGCGTGTTTCTCAGGATCCTCAGAAACTGGTGCTTCTGATTCTGTGAGATGCAACTTATCAAAGTCTGAATAATAAAAAATATGGTGGGAGATGTTAAGACCAAAATATTGCCAGCGCTTATGAGTTAAATACCTGTAAAGCTCTATTCGGACAGTGATTGTTCCTCAGGGTGACATAAGAAATTGTTGGTATATCGGTCATTTTATTGCCAGATGAATTGCAGATTTCTTACAAACCATGTGAAGATCTACAGCCAAATTATCTACTGTGTTTAATAAATACTGTAGTCGTTTGGTAATTTAATTGTCATCTAAATCTCTCCCAAAATCCTTTTTGGTCACTGAAATGCACTGTACGCTTTCCTTCATGATCATTTGCATTAAAAAAAAAACACATCTCGGTTATTAAAAATGTACACTTACATTGGTGAAGTGTTATAAATTTAGTGTCCGTCGTCAGCATACTGTATATTATTGACTAGCTATGAAAAGCTGAGTTGAGTTTGAGTTGTGTTGAGGTCAATGTCATTGGCTGTTGCCATGACGATCATGCCAGCACTGATTCTGACGCCCCATGTGAATCTAGCATGAGTTCGATCTGGGTTAGATGTAAACTCTGCACGAAAGTAGATCTATCTGAAGATACCACATATAAATACTAGCATTCAACTGGGCATGTGAATGGCACGTAGCTCCGGGTTCATAGGTTTTAAAAACACAGATGTCCACTGCAAAATTATCTTCATCTGAAAGCATGTGTTGAATCACTGAGAAACTATGGAGATTTTTCTTTTCCATGAGGAATAATAACCATCCGAATAGGGCTTTTAACAATTTATTTAGAATGAAAATACTTAAAAGGTTGTAAAAAAGTTATTACTTTTATATTAACCCACACTAAATAGTACAGCCAAATAAATGTCATGCGAGTAACTAAACAGTTGCTGGTCCCCATTAACTTATATAGTATTATTTTAATACTATGGAAGCGAATGGGAACCCAGCAACTGTTTGGTTCCACCATGACCCCGCAACTAGGGAACTGTTTGGTTCCACTTTTATTGACCCAACAACTGTTTGGTTCCACGTTCTTTAAAATATATACTATGTTTACATTAAAAACTCATACAGGCTCTGAACAACTTTACAAATTTTCTTGATGTGATTAATTGCTAAGGGTTTTATCATGGTATATGGTTTTAATACAATATTGACCTGCAAAAAGGTTAATTTAACTGGTATAATAACAAAGAAATCATATTTTATTGCTTTATGTATGGATATGCATGTTCAGAGTAACCAAATTAAATAGTAAAAAGGTTATAGAGTACAACAGCTAACACTTTACAATAAACTCTCATCAGTAGAAGTTAGATAATGGTACTATGGAGGTTAATAGGAATACAGCAACTGTTTGGTTCCACTTTCATTACCTAGCAATTGTTTACTTCCACATTCTTCAAAATATTCAAAAAAAGTTCAACATAAGAAACTCATACAGGCTCTGGTCAACTTAAGGGTGAGTAAATGGTTACAAGTTTTCTTGATGTGATTAATTGCTAAAGGTTTTATTACAATATTGACCTGCAAAAAGGTTACTTTAACTTGTATAATAACAAAGAAATTCTGTTTTATTGCTTTATGTATGGATATACATGTTCAGAGTAACCAAATTAAATACCAAAAAGGTTATAAAGTACAACAGCTAACACTTTACAATAAAGTCTCATCAGTAGAAGTTAGATAATGGTATTATGGAGGTTAATAGGAATACAGCAACTGTTTGGTTTCACTTTCTTCAAAATATTTACAATGTTCAACATAAGAAACTCATACAGGCTCTGGTCAACTTGAGGGTGAGTAAATGGTTACA
The DNA here is from genome assembly GCA_903798205.1 of Danio tinwini. Classification (NCBI taxonomy): domain Eukaryota; kingdom Metazoa; phylum Chordata; class Actinopteri; order Cypriniformes; family Danionidae; genus Danio; species Danio tinwini. The sequence continues at coordinate 21,524,751 of CAIGQZ010000379.1, forward strand.
AGTTTTCTTGATGTGATTAATTGCTAAAGGTTTTATCATGGTATATGGTTTTATTACAATATTGTCCTGCAAAAAGATTTCTTTAACTGGTATAATAACATAAAAAATACTACAATTATCACATTTTATACGTAACTAACAAAAGAAAAAAATTGTAGTCAATAGACAATGACAATCTCTAAAATTAAACCAAGAATGGTCTTGCTCTGCTTCAAAACATTGCACCTACCCATCTCAATAAGTGAGGTCAATGTTGAAATTAAACAATTGAAAAAATTACTAATAAAAAATTACATGTGTTGTCAAAATGACCGTGTTTATATAGACCTACTGGTGTTTGTGTGCAATGTTTGTATATTTAGAACCTCCTCTGAGGATAATGGGTGTCGCGAGTCACAGACATTGTTATTTTGGGGGTTGTGGGCTGAAACGTTTTGAAAACACCTGCTCTAGATGACTGCTTTTAAAGGTTACATTGTTGGGTATACAGCTAGCCTTTTGAAATTAAGCAAAGGTTTAAATATGCAAAACTGTTTGCCAATCATACCAGTGGGAGTCTACAGCCTGTCACACCTATTCAAACAGTGCTTTACCCTGTAGCTATAACTCAGTCTTTATTTAACTTACTTCATTTCAAGTCACTTTTACATCCTGAATATCAATCATTTGAATGCAGACCTTTCCGGAAAGCATTTATTATTTCCACAGGTATAGCATGAACTGACAATGGGGGCACAACTGTTGGTACCAAAAACTTGTCGGACATTATGGGTGAGAAGACAATGAAAAGTTTAGATAAATAAAGTCATAACCAACCTTTGCATTTATTGGGTAGGGAGATGTCTGTATGAATGGAGAACTCATCTGGCAGGTCATCCTCTTGGATGTCCTTTGCCTGGTGTTGTGCCAGAAGCTTGGCACTCAGAGCTCGGACACAGATGGAGACTTTGCGAACAACCCCGGGGGTGTTGAGATCCTCAATCTTGAGTTTTGCCTTTTCCTTCTTCATTTCTCTGAGAGACTTTATGAGACTGGCCCCTTCATCCAATTCCTTTTTCGGTGCCTTGGCAGGAGATGATACAACTTTGCTTATTTTTTCCTTAGGGATCTTTTTCTGCCTTGCGAGACTCTGTTTGAGTTTAAGCTTTTTGTATAACCTTAATTTTGATGATTGCGCTTTAAATTTTATGGATTTCTTCTTTTGTACGGGATCAAGAAATGAGTCCACTGTAAAATCTTTGGCAGATAGCAAAGTCTCCAACTCCTTGTCAAGATCTTCACCAAAAGAATACACATCCTCACTGGCAGGCTCCAAAACTCCCCATTTAAAACCCGGATCTCTGAGTAATGATCGTCTTTTCCCAGGCTGCTTCTCCTCACTAAATAGCTCTATGTCATCAGGTGATTTAGGTTTTGATTCCCAAGTGGAAGACAAATCAAGATCGATTTCACTCTGATTGTCCTCTTCATCCTGAGACTGAAAGCATCCAGGTTCACCTCTTTCACTTGGATCAGATTTCTTTGATTTTGGCTGCAGACCAAACTTCTTTTGGGAGTTCTTACGAGGAAGGTCTGACATACCAAGATCATCCATAAACCTCTTTGGCGTTTTGATAACCCGAGATGATCGGGCACTAACGACTGGCATTATGAAATGTCTGATGTTTTTCACAATCTTTGCTTTGTTAGGTTGAATGTCTTGATCTTGGTCTGTTTTCACATTGACAGAATCTATTTCTTCTTGATTGGAAAGTTGGTCCTGGCTGCTGGTGTTCTCCAAATGCTTTGATAAGAATTTGTTTTTTTTCCGTCTAGCCTCTAATGACTGAATACTCGAAATCCTTTTTCTCTTGTACTTTGTTGCAAATAAACCAACAAGTTTTGGCTCTCCTCCTACAGAGTCTGTCGTTGGTGGGCAACCATCACTAAGCTCAACCAGCTCCTTCTTTTGCAATTTTTGATTTTTTACCCGTCTTCCAATTAAAGATCTTCGTCTGCGTTTGGCATGTTTTATGCGCCTCTTTAAAGGACGAGGTACCTGTGGGTGATCTTTCACAGATGGCTCTAAAACCAAAACCTCTTCATTTTCGGTTGAAGGCGCCTCAAGCTTTATCTCTGGCTGGGGTTCTGTCACAGGTAACAGATCTGTTGAAGGTGCTTCAACGCTTTGTTCGATGACCTGAGGTTCGGCAGCTTCAGGTAATGGTTCAGCAGTTGGTGGAACTGACCGTTTACCTTTTTTGGGTGTAATTTCACCTAAATGCCTTTTTGGTTTGGATTCAACAGGTGCTGGCACTTCTGTTGGCAAAACCAGTAATTCCTCCACCTGAGATTGGGTTTCAGTTGCAATTTCAGAAGCAGGGTTTTCTTGGGAAGGATTAGTTCTGCCCTTTCGCCTATAAAGAGTCCAGTGTCTATGTCTTGCACGCTTCTTCCGGGAAGCGCTTTGACGTAGCTTATTCCTTACTTTGCGCTCAGGACTGGTAGTAGTTTTTTCCAACGTGTTCTCACTGTTTTCCAAATGTTGATGGTCTTCAACCTTTTCAGGTTCTGTTATTTCAGGTGAAGTTGTGACTTGCTGAATTAAAAAAGACTGCTTTAAACTGTTGTTTTTACCTGGTGATGAGACAACTTTGATTTGAAGTGGTGGCACAATATCTTTATTGATCAGATCTTCTGGCTCTGTCTGAGTGGCCTCTTCTGGATGTGCTTCTATTTCTGATCTTTCGAGAACTTCCTCATTTTCTTTTTCTGGGATTAACTCATCCTTCTCAACAGCATCTGGGTTCTCAGGGCTTTCAGGAATTACAGTACTGGCAGTGTTTTCTATTTTTTGTGACTCCTGCAAAGTGTCAGTTTCCAAAGTGTTAGAAGGAGCAGAGGCAGGTTCTACTTCTTCAGAAACATCTACTTCCTTGTCACATTTAGGAGAAAGTTCTGCTTCTATGCTGGGGCTTTCATCTGCTTTGCTTGGACTTTTTTGAACTTGAGAATCTTGAAATTCAATTTCTTGAGTTTTGCTGAGATCCTCTTGGATTTGGGGATCTTGGGTTTTGCTTAGATTCTCTTGTATGTGGGAATCTTTGCCTTTGCGTTTTACTAGCGTAAGAGTCCACACAAACTTGCATCGTTTTTTGCGAGACCGGGCTTTGGGGTTTCGTATTCTGGTCAGTTTCAAACCTGGAATTCCAACAAAATCATTGCCGAATGCAAGTTTTAGAGGATCATCAGCTGAGTGGCCATGATCTTTTGCTGATGGATCCTTATTTCTTTCATATTCTTTGCGATTTTTCTTTTTCTTCTTCTTCTTTTTTTTCTTCTTTGAAGGTGACCTGGATTCATCAATTGTAGAGACCTCCAACTGTGACTCTGCTAAACTCTGGTCTCCAGACTCCTGTGGAACAACTGAAGACCTTGTGTGTTGTCTCCTAATCACAAGCTTATTTACCTCTGATCCCTCTTGTGCTGACTTATCAGCAGGTTTTGGCTCCTTATTTTCACTTGGCAGTGGATTCTGACACTTTCGAGTTGATTTCCTCAGCTTTAATTTTTGGTCATTGGCCTTTTTTTCAGGTTCTGTTTGCAGAGTGGATTCTAATTTCTGGTCAGCAGATCTTCCTCTTCTTCTAGTACAAACATCCACCTTTGTATTGCCAGCACTACTTTCACTAACTGGTGTTTTTGTCTTTAATTTCACATGAGCACTTGAGATTTGGGCACACTGACTCTCTGTAACTTCAGTTTTGACTTCCTTCGGTCTTCTTCCAGATTTACTCCGCAACGTTGGTGCTGTAACCACCGTCTTTTTAGCCACCAGCTTTATTGTGATCCTTGGAGTTGTTTGTGTCTCCCGTTTTCTTGACCCCCTTTTTCTCCTGATGGGCTTTTGTAATGCTCCATCAGCATCATCACCACCGCCGCCGCCACCACCATCATCTACTGATGTGTCCTTTTGAGACTCTTGACTAAGGAGCTGCTGAACAGTACCGGAATCATTCTGAGGATCATGCGAACATGTGCTTTCCACTAAAGGAGACACTGGAAGAGCCAACCTTTGACGTATCCTCTTTGACGACTTCACTGAAACACGATCACCTGAAACAGATAAATAAGTTAAATTATGTTAAATCCACTGTGGTTAATTACAACATAGATTCATATATTTACACCACCTGCCCAAATGAACTATCTGTTTGATAGACTAAAAGAACAACATATATCTTGTAAAAGATCTGCACCAACAGTTTGTATTCTATAGTATTCTACAGACTCTGAAGTGATGCTCTATTGCACAACATTTTTTACTTTAAAAACAGTAAGGCTCAAAAAAGATATGCAAACACATTGATACATGACTTTTGGTGAATAATTCTCTAAATAATTTAGCATCTGAATTCACACTTACGTTTACATGGATTTCGTCCCGCACGAACTGGGATGCTGGGGTTTTCATTTTGAACTTCAAAGCCTTTAAATTCAGATCCCTAAAAATCAAAAACAAACTTTAACACTTTTATTTTAATGTCCGTAACTTGTTTCATGTGTATATGCTTCTTGTTTGCTGTCTCTGTAATCCTGCATGAAGTACAACTAAAGCCCTGCTCACACTGTGAGATTTCAGCCATGATTTTGTCATCTGAGGCAACTTTGGGAAATGCTAAAATATTTATGAAATCCTAGGCTAAAAAAAAAAAAAATCGGTGATCTTTGATCGTTAGTTTGACATGTTCACAGACAGCTGCATAATGCCCTTTGCGATCAGATTTTTCCTCTGATGAATTTCAGGCAGTGTCACAAAATTTCAGACACTTTCTGCAGTGTGACAACAGCTGCGATGAGCGCCAATCCAGTAAATAATCGTTCAGGATTATATACGAAAATAGAAATGGAATTCACAGTGTTAGCCGGCCTTAATTTACCTCACTATGCACAGTAATATAGTTTGCATTACTTATGATATAGTAAAAAAGTTTGCAGTAAGCTATTTTTGTTTTAAAGAAACTTATCATTTTTACTTAGCAAGGATACATACACTTGATCAAGATTAAAGGCTGATTTATACTTCTGTGTCAAGTGCACGCGTATGGTCCGGCGCAACCTTCGAGCAACCTTCGAAACAACCAAGCCTCATGATTTAGAATGTATAAATCAGATTATTTTCAACACTGATAGCATCAACACTGACCACCAAATTAGCATTTTAGAAAGGCCATGTGACTGTGGACTGGAGTAATGGCTAGTAAAATATACATTCAAATAGGAAAAAGTTTTTAAAGAAATTGTTTAGTAGCAGCTTTGGTGATGGGTATAAGAAAGATATTTAATAAACAAAACAAGCTTTTAAACAGTAGTGAGCTGAACATAAAAAGCTAACCTAAAACAGACCCTAAAAAACAAGACAAAGCAGTGAATTTGCACGTTTCTGAGCTATAATACACTAATACATGTTTTAAGAGACCAACGCACATAATATTATAAAAGGTTATCATGGTTTTGTGATTTGCTTTACTGCAAAAAAAAGGCATTATAAAATATGTGAACATATTGTCTGAGATTCATTTTGGTAAATAACCCAAAATAAACAGAACACTTGAATAAAGTAATGCCTGCGGATGACAAAACATAAAAGTTTTGGCCCAGATTAGGCCTTACAAGCGTTAAAACACTGAATTGTAGAAGACATAAGTCCTTTATTCTTGTTCCACACTTCACAGAACACTGCTCGTGCCCGAAAACAAAGAAAGAACTGAAGTGAAACAACTCAACTATTCTGTTGTGTGAAAAAACACAGCTGGAACACTTCTGCTGTTAACCACTGAGACAACTTGTATATAAAATAATGCATTAAATGTTTTGTATATTACGTCTTCCTTTTCATTTTCATTCTTTGATAACCTGTTTTAACACGTTTTCATCTGTTTTTACTTTTTTTGTCTTACACTTGTCTTTTTTTCAGTTTATTCAAAGCACATTGAATTGCCACTGTGTATAAAATGTGCTAAATAAATAAACTTGCCTTGCTTTGCCTATTATGATAATGCCCTCATGTAAAATACAATTCACTAATACACAATCTTTGTTATTTATATGTAAAAAAAAGTACTAATTTAAATACATGCACAGACTATTACAACGTCCCATAGCCAATATTACAAGACAGTACAAGTTGTAAAATCTGCACAAATAACCGAAACGGTAAACTTTACAGAAGTCAATGTACAGACAATAACTCTGTGTCTATTTTTATAAGAGGCAATCGTCGAAGCACGTCTTCAAGCCCTCAAAGTCCACAAAACTTTGACCTTGATCTTTTTTTTTTTCATTTCAGTTGCATGTTTCTGCTCTGATAACACAACACAGAGTAACCATAGTACATTTCCATGCCAATGATACATGATGCGATGAGAAACAAGTGCATAAACGCTAAAGCATATACGTTTCCCACGCCTTATGACCATCAAGTTCACATGACTTCCTTGTTGCTCGAGATTACTGGATAAGCATTATCAAACATTTTTTATTAAAAGGCACATTACTATTTAGCAGCTGTGGAAACTACAATACAAATGCATTAGTATATATATTTTTGCAATTGTTTCAAGACAGAACAGGTTACGAATGCAAAGTATCATCAAATACATTAATCTACTTTAATGAACAAACTTAAAGGATAATTAGTCTATAGTGTCTACCCTGAAAATCACACTCACTTTCTGACTACAATTTTAACACTTCATAGGCCTGTATGTCAGGATTTAACTATGTCTTATAAAAGGTAGCCCGTTTAATCATTTGTTGCCTTGTGGTCAAAGTATTTATAGTACAAAAAGAAACCTGCAACCCACTTTTTAGCTACACCCCAATATTCTTTGAGCAAATGATGGGATCAATGTTCAAACTGTAAAAACTCTGGAAAAATATTATGCTCTCATACAATGAGTAGGGCTCCACAATATATAGTTTTAGTATAGGGTTGTCACGATACTGGAATTCGATACCAATCAGTAATGAATTTTCCCGCGAACATTTAACACGTTCCTAAATAGCGCTGATTTGGCATTGTGTTCACGTGATTGGCCGTGAAGGTCATCAGTTCACCAAACTCACTGTTGTTTACTGAGTGTAACCGCAGATACTGGGACACTAGAGCATTTTAAAACTGCGCTTCATCAGCAGATCGCTCGTATATCCGCTTGTAGAAAAACCAGCTGATCGACGTGACTTTGAAACGCTCTAGTGTCCCTGTATCTGTGTTTTAGGCATGGGACGATAACCATTTTCAAGGTATACCGTGGTTTGGAAAGGTCAAGGTTTTAAAACCTCCAAAATTTTCTGTAATACCGTTCCTAAGGTATGTGTAAGATATTTTTCATTTGTTTGTTTTTTTGTTTGTTTGTTTTTGGGACAACAGTATCTCCAGCAGAAAAGATATCCAAATCTGCCATTTTAAATTGTAAAGAAATCTTTGTTATTGAAACTAATGAAAACAGCAGAAGCCAATGATTCATTTAAATTATTTAGCCTGACAAGGTTAACAATAATACTTTAAATTAGGTCCAAAATACTTTAAATGTTTCTCAAAATAAAATATATTATGTTCAATGGGGAAAAAGTTTTTGTTTTTTAGCCAGACATCTAATAAGAATATATTTTAGAGCAGTAAAAACAATACCGTCATAACGTGAAACCGTGATATTTTTATCTAAGGTTATCATACCGTCAAAATCTTACACCGAGTTTGGTGAACTGATGACCTTTTCAACCAATCACAGTCATTTCTGTTGAGCATGTGAACACAATAGCAAATCAGAGCGGTTTAAAAACGTGCTCAACAGCACTCAAATGTTCGCAGGAAATGGAAATTCCAGTATCGTGACAACCCTACTTCAGTATCAATTTCACAATGTGTGCATCCGCAGGACCAGACCAGTCACATCGCAAGACCAGAAACCACAGGTCAAAACACATGAGATTTGTGGAGACACAGCAGAATTTGACCATAATAGTTTTAAGGCCTGTGACTGTGTGAGAGTTTAAATAGCGCATAAATAAAGATTAATTTAATTTAATTAATTATAAGATTAAGCAATGTTATTTTACATTTTGAATCACTTTCAGTGCCTGAATACTGTTAAGACTCTCCCCAGAAAACCATAAAGCGCTGTTTATTTCACTTTGTGTTTATTTATGCATGTTTATTACGTGCATACAACATATTGCATAAAATATATTAATATTTCACTTCCCTACAAAATCATCCAAGTCTACATAAATGAATAACTTTCCAAATGGAACTGTTTAAGTTGCCTGGTGAAAGTGTATTTATATCGCAAAGTATATCGCAGAGATAAAAGAAAACATCGCAATGTCAAATTTTTTCAATATCACGTAGCCCTAACACTGATGCATTTTTCATCATGACAGACACTAAATATTGTGTTAAACTATTCGAGAAAATTTACAGTAAACACTATTAGGGATTAGAAGTGAAATGGAAATACAATTGGATTTTAACGAACCTGTGTGAAAATAAACCTGGAAGAGGATTTGGGGAAAAAAGCACAAATACATTCTTGTGAATTACTTATGGGATACGTTGCAAATTAAATTGGGAGATCAAACCACAAATGTGCAGTTTATGTTTTCTTTCTCAAAAGGAACAATGCAAATAAACAGGAGGAAATAATGAGCCTTATACTTATGATTAGGGATGCACCGATATGGATTTTTTTAGCTGATATCAAAAACCTATAAGTCTTAAGATTTGAAGGCCGATAACCAATATATTAGCCGATAAATATAAATGTTTTTAAAATGTTATATTTTTAAACAGTGACTATTCTATGGTTACACATGTGATTTTTTTCCTGAGGTTAACCCGAAATAAACAATGACACTCCTCAAACATATCTACAATGATAATGAATATGGTTACTTACTGTGTTATTAACGCACAGAAATACAACACAAAGAAAAGACGTACTTTAAAGCAATAAGCAATGTGAAGAAAGCTCCGTTACAGTGCACTGGACAAGTCTGAATATGTTCGACCCAGGCAGGGGCGAGGCAGGCACTTTTGTACAATTACATAATCTATCGGCTTAAAGATATCAGCCTAATTTTTATATCGGCCGATAAATTATATTTTTAATGTTATATTTATCTGTCCGATATCAAAATAAGGTCGAAATTTTTAAGCCGATAGATTACGTAACTATACAAAATTGCCTGCCTCGCCCATGCGTGGGTGAAACATATTTAGACTTGTCCAGTGCACTATAACAGAGCTTTCCTCACATTGCTTATTACTTTAAAGTCCGTCATTTCTTTGTGTGGTAGTATTGAGTCATTGTGCATCATCGATATGGCCACCGATATATTGTGCATCTCTACTTCTGATGTCTGAAAATAGTTAATTTATAATTAATTTATACTTAATTTATAACTTATCACTCAGACTGACAAATAAGGAATATTAATTCATTCATTTTCTTTTCGGCTTAGTCCCTTTGTTAATCTGGGGTCGTCACAGCAGAATGAACCGCCAACTTGTCCAGCATATGTTTTATGCAGCGGCTGCCCTTCCAGCTGCAACCCATCACTGGGAAACATCCATACGCACGCTTTTACACACATACACCATGGCTAATTTAGCTTATTCAATTTACCTTTACCGCATGTCTTTGGACAAGGATTATTTGTGATTACAATTAATTATTAAGTATCAAATTAAATTGTTTCAGGGTTTTTAATGGAATTCCCCAAACCAGAAATAATAAAATAAAAAAATAAAAATAAATAAAT
>CAIGQZ010000379.1:21542830-21560031 GCA_903798205.1 Danio tinwini
CATACATACATACATACATACATACATACATACATACATACAGCCATCAGTCCATCCATACATCCAAACAGCCATCAGTCCATCCATTCACCCATTCATACATCCAAACAGCCATCAGTCCATCCATCCAACTATCCAACAGCCATCAGTCCATCCATCCACCTATCCAAACAGCCATCAGTCTATCTATCCACCCATCCATACATCCAAACAGCCATCAGTCCATCCATCCACCGATCCATACAGCCATACATCCAAACAGCCATACATACATATAGCCATCCATCCATTCGTCCATCCATCCATCCATCCATCAATCCATCCATCCATTTATCTATCTAAACACCCTTAAAACATAAACTGTTTATTTTACTCAAAGTAAGTGTGGTTTTCATTCATTCATTCATTTATAAAAATGGCTTGAAATATGACCTGGGGATGTTTCGCTTTCACCCCAAAAGGTTTTAACACTGTTCAACCGATAATAAAAAGCCACTTTCTCGTCTGACGCGCTTTACATCCTATTCAGAAAACTTCATTAACCATCATGCAACGCTGCCGACTGACATCACATTATAGTTTTCATCAGGAAGCGGAACCATAAAAGTTGTTTCCCCCTCGCCTTTGTTGTGTTAAACCCTCCGTTTTGTCGTCTGTGCTCGTCTTTTAAGGTATCCGTCTATCTTTACGAAAATAAACCATCAATGTGAGGATTTAGAGAAAGCAGTCTGGCTTATGCGTCGGTTATTGTTTGCTCGCAGACCAGTAATGCTGTTTTACTGAGCTGTACATTAGATGGACGTTCATCTTAATTCTCGTAACGTTTAATTTTTATCTTAGCCCCGTTTACAGTTGGTTAGATATTTAATCGTGTGATAATGTGTCAAATGTGTGACAGAGGCTTTAATGCATGATGTTTTGCAGTAATCCTAATTTCCCTGTAGCAGTCATGTGAATCACTGTATTATGGCAGTACTGTTTTGTTTAGGCAGATGGCAGCAGTGTTTCAAGGTATTGATGACTTCGTGACTTGATTTATCAAATATGTTTGTTTTCTTGATAGGAAACCCACCACCAACACAACAAACACTTCATTATGAATCTGGAAAGGATTCCCAATGAAGAAAAGCTGAGCCTCTGCAGGAGATATTATTTAGGTATGTTGCAGCAGTAGGATAATCATCATGACACGATTTCATGTTTTATTTTCTTGTTTTTGTGTATACCGTTGTTTCAAAAGTGCTGATTTATTCCTCAGGTGGATTCGCATTCCTCCCGTTTCTTTGGCTTGTAAACATTTTGTGGTTTTTTAAAGAGGCCTTCTTAAAACCGGCGTACACAGAACAACCGCAGATAAAGTCGTGTGAGTATATGATGCAGGGTCTCCACGGGGTCTTAAAATGTCTCAGATATTCAAATTTTAGGCCTTAAAAAATCTTAAATCCACTAAAATCCCCCCCGGTTTCACAAACAAGGTTTAAGGCTAGTCAAGATTAAATTGCATGTTTGAGCTGTCTCAACTCAAAATAACTTGCAGTGAGATGTCTTAAAATACATCAGTGTCATTTCTTTTTTCCAGGTGCACACCAGTAATATATTTTTCTAAGGCCATTTTTATAAATTTGGCTTAAATAGCCTAATTTAACTAAGGGTAGTCCTGGCTTAATCTAAGCCCTGTTTGTGAAACTGGGCCCTAGTTCTGTAGGTCTTAAATCATTTTAAACAGGTCTTTTATTTTCCTATGCCCACGTAAAGCCATACCCAACACCCATCCAATCACTAACAATATATTTCAAGAAAAGTTTATTTATTAACTCTATTTACTTGTTAATATGGTTTACAATAACATGTGATTTTAATGTTTTTTAAGGTTTTAACTTGACCATTAAAAAACATCTTTAGCGTTTAGCCTTGTGTAAGTGTAAATTTAATTTAATATGGTCTTAAAAAGGTCTTAAAGTCTTAAATTTGACTTGATAAAACCCTGTGATGGCAAACATATGATGTAAAATTTTTTATCACACGATTATTTTTTTACTTACAACTCTTCCCACACAAAACATTCTAATTTTTAAGTGTTTAATTATGCTATTGTTTTTCAAAGGTTTGCTATTTTGTCTCAGAATCTGCTACAATAAGTTTGCATCCAACCAATGTCACAATACTAATTGTCTCATAATTAATATTGCAGGGCTGGCCCTTTTTCCACAGTGCTCATAATAGTCAATAGTTAATAATAATAATTAGTCAGATGGCTCAATCCTTTGTTATTAGTCTTCGACCTAAGGCGCATATCTTAAACCGAACAACCATATACGAATTTCTCTGTTGTTAACCCTAAATACATTTTTTTATAGTTCCTTTAAGTCCCTGCGGAAGTAACTGATTCTTGGCATATTTGCACCACAGGAACTAGGAACTAGTTTAGTTCTAGCCATTAACCTCCATAGTAGGAACAAAAAAAATGGTTAGGACTAAAATTGTTCTCAGTTCCTGTGGTGGAAACAAGTCAAGTGTCATACTTACACAAGGACTTAAAGGAACTAACTGATACTTGACTTATTTGCACCACAGGAACTGGGAACTATTTTAGTTCTAGCCACTGACTTCCAAAACATTTTTGGTTCCTACTATGGTTCCTTTATCACGAAACTCGCAACACATCTTCTGTCCTTCAGTTGTTCATTTAGTTGTCGGCGTATTACTCTTTTTAAGGGGTGGCGTGAATGTCACTAGTATAAAAGGCAGAAGGTTAAAATTTTATTCTTATGTCAGTTCCTATAACTAAATCTAGTTCTTATAGCTGTCCTGTGGAGGAGCACTAATTGATCCCTTCTCCTTTGGAAGAGAAAGCTATATATGTTTGTTTTATACACTCAAAAAATATTTTTCTTTGCTCGTTCAAACTACTTATTTAAGATAAGCTGAATCAACACAATTCTTGAGATTTCAGTGGGACAACTTAATTTTTTACGTTCAATGCACACTTAATCGATTTGTGTTGGGACAACATTAATGAATTGTGTGAAACCCTGCATTTTTTACAGTGTAGTGGAAAAATTGTCTTCTCTATGTTGACAGCATGGACTGAAATGACCATATTTACTTCAAAGCATGTTTGTGAAGAATGTAAAACTAGAGTTACTGATAAATGGTTTTTAGGCAGAGTCAGAAAGTCCATTTATCCAACACTTAGAACTTGTTGGACAAAAGCGACTGTAAAATGACTGGTGCTTTAAAAAGTCCTTAAATCTGCTGTTTATGAAAACTTGGGAACCCTGTTAAAAACAGGGCAGTGTTCCTTTTACTCATCTATACATGTTTAAACGTATGCAGTTTTGTATTCTTCCACAGATGTGAAGAAGTCTGCTCTGGGTCTGTTATTGTGGGTGGCTGTTTTGACGACGTGGATCACCGTATTCCAGCATTTCAGAGCGCAGTGGGGTGAAGTGGGAGAATATCTGTCCTTCACCATTCCTCTCGGCACAGCCTGAAGAGACCCGCTGCTTCACCTTTAATCTGCTTTTATTCTCTCTCTGTTCTTCTGCTAATTTTACCACTGTCATCGCATAGAAGATAAACGGGATCTGTCTGGGAGTTGTGGCATTTTGTGAACTGATGAAATGGTTTGAACGAGTGAGAGAATATGGACACGGATGCATCATGCTAAAGAATTCATTTCAGGCACTACTACTTATTTTTCCTTGCCTTTTTTTTAGTTTTAGTGATGTTAATTATGTTGCATTTGAGAAAACACATTCTCACACATTCATATTGTCAACTCTGACCTCTGTCAATGCATTGAGAAGAATGTATGACAAAAAAAAGATCTCTGGACCAGGCGGTGGTCTGTACAAAATAAAGTATTTTGGCAGTTAATGACATTAATTTGACTGTTCTGCAGTTTGTTATTCGAAATGATTACTTGAATCATTTTGACGGACAGGAAAAATACTTATTTTGTTCACAAGTATAAGATTGTGTTTTTGCACAATTTCAAATAAAATCTGGAAATGTGCTTCAGTGTCATTGTTTTTGTTTATGAAAATTTCATTTATTTTATTTTCGGCTTAGTCTGTTTATTATTCAGGGGTCGCCACAGTGGAATGAACCGCCAACTTTTCCAGCATATGTTTTACACAGCGAATGCTCTTCCAGCTGCAACCCATCACTGGGAAACAGCCCTACACACTCATTCACACTCATACACTACAGCCAATTTTAGCTTACTCAATTCACCACATGTCTTTGTACTTGTGGGAGAAACCGGAGCACAGGGAGAACATGCAAACTCCACACAGAAATGCCAACTGACTCAGCCGAGGCTTGAACCAGCGACCTTCTTGCTGTGAGGGGATCGTGCTATTCACTGCGCCACCGTGATGTCCTGAAAATATAATATAAAACTATATACAGTTGAAGTCAGACTCATTAGCCCCCCTGTTTATTTTTTCCCCAATTTCTGTTTAACGTAGAGAAGACATTAAATTTTTTAATTATATATATTAAATTTTAATAATTTAAAAGACATTTCTAAAAACAATAGTTTTATTAACTTATCTATAATCACTGATTTATTTGGTCTTTGCCCTGATGACAGTTAATAATATTTGACTAGATATTTTTCAAGACACTTCTATACAGTGTAAAGTGACATTTAAAGGCTTAACTAGGTAATAAGGTTAAATAGGCAAGATAGGGTAATTAGGCAAGTTATTGTATAATGATGGTTTGTTCTGTCGACTATCAAAAAAAAATTGCTTAAAGAGGCTAATAATTTTGACCTTAAAATTTATAAAAAAAATTTAAGAACTGCTTTTATTTTAGACGAAATAAAACAAATAAGACTTTCTTTAAAAGAAAAAATATTATCAGACATTCTGTGAAATTTTCCTTGCTCTGTTAAACATCATTTGGGAAATATTTAAAAAAGAAAAACAAATCAAAAGGGGGCTAATAATTCTGACTTCAACTATATATAAAACTTTTTTGCAAGGCAAGTTTCCAATGCTTTACATGAACAAGAATAAATGAAACAAGTATAAGAAAAAAATAGGCATTAGATAGGAAAATAGGACTTCTTATCTTGACATTTTTTCCCATATTTATATTTCAGTGGTGTAATAGAGATAATAGTTAACTAAAATCATGAAATCAACACTTAATAATAAATATAAACTCTATATACAAATATTGAATGAGACAGAACAATACTTTTATTTTTAGGTAGTTTCGAATTGGCAAATGTTTGAAAACTACTAAAATAACACAATTAAAATGAAAATGGAAAAAATATTGATTGAAATTGTATATCTGGAAAATTTTAAAAAACTTGGCAAAATTAAAAAAAATGACCTAAATGGCACAATTAAAATGAAAAGTATTTATTGAACTAATAGTATATGGGGGAAAAAACACCAGAGATAAATTGATGGGTTTTGTTTTTGGCATTAACAAATAAAAACTAATTAAAGGTATACTTACTGCTGAGGATGCCAGGCTTTTAACTGTTAAGTATTGCTAAAATAATGCTAAAACATCTTGCTTTTGTATTGAGATATATTTATCTGAACATCTATCTAAAACTACTTCAAGTATTGTTTTTGTAATTGTACTATTATAGTTGCATGAAGTTTTCAGCAACCTATAAATGAGAAACTACCTGCTATATAGACTACCTGATAAAAGTCTAGTTATCGATCCCATTTGTAAGAGCAACCAATAATAACTTGACTTCTAGTTGATCATTTTGAAAAGTGGCAGAAGGTAGATTTTTCAGATACATCATCTGTTGTACTGCATCCCAATCATCATAAATACTGCAGAAGACCTACTGGAACCTGCATGGACCCAAGATTCTCTTAGAAATCAGTCAAGTTTGGTGAAGGAAAAATCATGGTTTGGGGTTACATTCAGTCTGGGGACATAGGAGAGAGTGGGTGGCAACATCAACAGCCTGAGGTATCAAGATATTTGTGCTGCCCATTACATTATAAACCACAGGAGAGGGCAAATTTTTCAGCAGGATAGTGCTCCTCATACTTCAGCCTCCACATCAAAGTTTCTGAAAGCAAAGAAGGTCAAGGTGCTCCAGGATTGGCCAGCCCAGTTATCAGACATGAACATTATTGAACATGTCTGAGGTAAGATTAAGGGGAGCCATTGAAGATGAAACCAAAGAATCTTGATAATCTCTGGGAGTCCAGCAAGAATGCGCTCTTTGTTCCAGAAGACTTTATTAATAAGTTATTTGAGTACAACATTATTACAACATCATAACAATATTGAGTAACAATACTAATTCTTTTTCCACTGCACCATGAACATTTAAAGGCTTAACTAGGTTATTTAGATTAACTAGGCAGGTTAGGGTAATTAGGCAAGTTATTGTATAATGATGGTTTGTTCTGTAGACTATCGAAAAAATATATAGCTTAAAGGGGCTAATAATTTTGACCTTAAAATTGATTTAAAAAAAATTAAAACTGCTTTTATTTTAGACGAAATAAAACAAATAAGACTTTCTTCAGAAGAAAAAATATTATCAGACATACTGTGAAAATTTCTTCGCTCTGTTAAACATCATTTGGGAAATATTTAAAAAAGAAAAAAATCAAAAGGGGGCTAGTAATTCTGACTTCAACTGTATATAAAACTTTTTTGCAAGGCAAGTTTATTTATATAGCACATTTCATATGCAATGGTGATTCAAATGCTTTACATGAACAAGAATTCAGTAAATGAAACACGTATAAGAAATATACTAGGTCAAAAAATAGAGTTCACATCTTGACATTTTTTCCCATATTTATATTTCAGGGGTTTAATGGAGATAGTAGTTAAATAAAATCATGAAATCAACACTTAATAATAAATAGAAACTCTGTATACAAATAACTGAGACAGAACAATGCTTTTGGCAAATTTTTGAAAAGTACTAAAATAGCACAATTAAAATGAAAATGGAAAAAATATTGATTGAAATTGTATCTGGAAATTTTTCAAAAACTTGGCAAAATTTAAAAAACGATCTAAATGGCAGCCTCTACATCAAAGTTTCTGAAAGCAAAGAAGGTCAAGGTGCTCCAGGATTGGCCAGCACAGTCATCAGACATGAACATTATTGAGCATGTCTAAGGTAAGATCGAGGAGGCATTGAAGATGAAACCAGAAAATCTTGATGATCTCTGGGAGTCCTGCAAGAACGCGCTCTTTGTTCCAGAAGACTTTATTGATAAGTTATTTGAGTACAACATTATTACAACATCATAACAATATCGAGTAACAATATTAATTCTTTTTCCACTGCACCATGACTTTATATTCTATACTGTACATTAAGTGACAAGACTTTTGTCTAAGCAAAGTCAGACCTTACTGTCCTAATAAATTAAAATCAAGGCATGATCTTATTTTATTTTGGTAAAAGAAGGGAAATCTAGAGGCCTTTGTCTTATAAGCCACTTCTGATACCAAACAATCAATTAAAAGTCAAGTTATTATTTGTTGTTCCTAAAACTTGGATAGGCGTCAAGACTTTTGTCTGGTAGTGTATGTATACTGTAAAAAAAATTCCTGCCTTAAATTTTTAAGCTGCATCAAAAAAACTTTTCTGGTCATCTCAACAAAAAAATATTTTGTTAAACTTTGTATATCTAAAACTTGATTAACTTATTGATCATTGGTTGTCATGATTGTGGGGTGATGATTTAATTCAAATCAAACCAAATGAACCTAAGTACATTTTTACAAAGCTGTTGTTTATGGTTTAAATTAAGTAGAACTCTCTGTTGTAAGAGTTGCAGGTTACCACATTTTACAGCGCATACCTATTTGTCATACCTATTTGTCAAATACCATTTTTAGCTTGTTGCAAATGGAAAACAAAAGCACGAAATGATTAAGAAGCTTCTAGCAAACTCCATATGATGGACGGGCTCCATTGTCCCCTTCCGTACTAATAACCAGAGCATGCAATCATTTTAAACCCACTGCATACCAGACTCTGTAATATCAACGCACGAAGCCTCTGTCTCATGTGTAACCCCGTACAGGCGCCTATTATGAAATTGGATCTGACTTTCGAGCGGATGCTAAGCCCCTCGTGGATCTTCATGAGAGCTGTTTTTAGTCGCCTACAACCAATGCACGAACAGAAAGTTAGAAGCGGATGGCAACAGCAGAAGGACATGCTATCCTCAGTCCTGGTGATGTGCATTGGTCACGTTTTCAATCCAAGGTCTAGAAATCCATTCAAGCCATATAATAAAGCTTGCATGCTGAAGTAGTTTGTTGTTTGGATGTTGTTAAATGTTTTATAGTGTGTGTGTGTGTCTATTAATCCTTTATTAATATATTCATTTGAACAGACATGTTAAAATGTGTAGACATGGTCACCTTTTACCTTGACATTTCCTTTTCCATCTTTAGCTCTGAAGGTTTTAATTAGAGGTGTTTATGGTTTAGGTTTTGCGTTATGCAATGACATTAAGAGTGTTACTTGACAAACAGAGACTAATAGTGATCATTGCATTATGCTTTTTCGTAAATATCTACCTACTGAATATTCTGTTTACGTTGGAAGCACATCAACATGCTGAAATAAAAGTCTAAGCAAACTGATGCGTGCAGCACCATCACTGACAAAAGTCAAGGGAAAGCAGAGAGAGCGACTGCGCTCGACACAGAGAGAGCGCGAGAGAGGCCTCAGTCATATCTCCATCTGCCACCGATGGCTGATATTGTTTCTTCTCTGTGTTTTAGTTGTGACACAAAAATATGTGTCCCAATTTAGGGGGGCTAGAAAGGGGGGGTGGGGGGTGTTGGCAAGCTTGTTGACATGGGGGCACCGCACTCCCCCATGCACCCCCCCAGAACACCACTGCTTCAGTGTCAATGCTTAACGAAGGGCATGTCTGAGGTTGGGGCGTCACAGCAGCATCAGCCAATGAAATTTGTCCGCAATCAGCTACTGTTTGAGTTGAGGTATTTGCATAAATCGATCTTATTGGCTGACGCTTCAATTAGCGATTAAAATTTTGAAAAATTCCCAATTTCTGCAGCGAGCAACACCGACGAATCCACAATTCAGTTCAGCAGTGCTTGACGTCACCCATTCAAAGTGATTGGGAAGCATTGATGCCGACACCCTGTGTGAATGGAGCGTTAAAGGGGACCTATTATGCCCCTTTTTACAAGATGTAAAATAAGTCTCTGATATCTCCAGAGTGTGTATGTGAAGTTTAGCTAAAAATACCACACACACATAATGTTTTATAACTCTTTGAAACTGCCCCTTTTAGGCTTTGATCCAAACTGTGCCGTTTTGATGACTGTCACTTTAAATTCAAATTAGATTGTGCTCTCAGCACTCTTTTCAAAAGAAGGTGGAGCTACAAATGCCTGTTCGCCAGCATGCTGAGAGCTGCGAGCCCGTCGAAACGAGTGTTTACAAGTGGCGAGTCTAGTGAAGGAGCTCCAGATGAAAAGTTTTGTTTTGCATTTACCTTATGATTAAACTTGTTGCACATCTGCCGGTTCCCGCCTCTGAATGAGCAAATTGTAGCTACTTGTACACTAAGGTAGTGTTTATAAAAAAACAAAATACCCACAAAGAAACTCAACAGAGGAACATAAAAACCTACTGACAGCTAGTGTTTCGAAGTGCTATTGCAGAGCAACACAAACAGCATGCAGAAGTATAAATGCACAGCTACACGCAGGCAGGCGCCATGGGTCACGCCGATTACTCGACACAGAAGTATAAATCAGCCTTAATGGCCAGGAGTTTCGCTCCCTGATGACATATACAAAGGGAAATCAAAGGGTTTCTGTAGGCTGTTTTTATGAATTGTGGTTATAAAGTATATCATTAATAATTTTGTTTACCATTAGAGGCTGGTTATAATCACACACTGTTGCCAAACAACTGTTTAAACCCCTTATAAAAGTGATTTTTGCATAATTGATCTCCTTTAAAAGTGACAAGTTGACTTTACTTAAAAAAGTGAGTTAAGTTTACTTTATAGTTATTTTGTTATATATAAGTAGTTTGTTTACTTAATCATTTTAAGGCAAGGAGTTCACTCACTTTTTTAAGCAAAGTCAATTTACAGTGTACATGTTTGTGTGTATGGTTTAGGGGAAAGATTATCTAACACAAGCGGAAGACAATAAATCAAGTTTGCAAAAAAAATCTATAGACTGCGTTTGTGTTATATTTATTTTTAGAATTTATTTTTCAGCAGTTTAAAAATATATTTTCAGCTAAAAACATTTCTTCTCGCCTCACAGCAAGAGTTGCATGTTCTCCCCGTGTTCGTGTGGGTTTCCCCTGGGTGCTCCAGTTTCCCCCACAGTCCAAAGACATGCCCTATAGGTGAATTGAATAAACAAAATTGGCCGTAGTGTATGTGTGTGTGTGTTTGAATGTGAGTGTGTATGGGTGTTTCCCAGTACTAGGCTGCAGCTGGAAGGGCATCAGCTGTGTAAAACATGTGCTGGAATAGTTGGCAGTTCATTCCACTGTGGCGACCCCTGATAAATAATCGACTAAGCATAAGAAAAATGAATGAATATTTCTTCAAAATATGTAATAATGAACAAAATATCACCTTGGATGACCTGAGGGTAAATTAACAGCAAATTTTCATATTGGGGTGAACTAGCTGTTTAACTAAGCACCTGAACCGGAGCTGAAATGGCCCTGATATAGAAATTTGTTATGCATAATCATCTATTGTTGTCAGCAAACACGCAAACGTAAACAAACAAACAAACAAAAAAGAAGAAAAAAAACAATTAACTACGTACCTGCGAAATAGAAAAGTAAAAAATATATAGAAGCAATTCCAGCGTTATGGATGTGACATTTGCAGTAAAAACTCTAAATGTAAATTCACAGAGAAAGTGTATGTTAACATAATATTTAAGCAACTGTTCATATTTTTTCCAAAACTACTCACCACAGAGTTATAGGAGCAGAAAAATATCAGTCTGTAAACTTTTTTTATACTTTAAATGTGGAAAATAAACCTGCGTTATGGATGTGACAAAAAAAGTCTGCGAGTACACAACATAATTTGAGAAAAATTCTGTGAATTAAACTGCACAACCCAAAATAAATAATGCTAATCAAAAGGAGATTTGGCTCACTATAGAACAAACATCGTTGATTTAATTTTGTTTGACATTTTTGCATTTATGAGGAAAAAGCTTGGTTATGGATGTGACATCTCTCTGTTATGGATGTGACAGATGTGAAATTGCCACTTGTGTGACTTTGGTAAATCAAATATAATAGTTTCAAGAGTTCACACTTAGCTGATGATTAATTATAAGCTTGTTTGGCATGCTGTCCCGGGAGAGAGCCCTGAGCTCATGAGATCCTTGAGCGGGGGCTCCCTCCCGTTGCAAGGCGAGAGGGGAGATCGAGCTCAGGTAGATCTCGAGAACTCCCCTGTCGTAGTGATTGAAGAGCAGATAGTAGTTGTCTTTAATGAGATGGATACTAGATAGGGAGCAAGTCTATAGTATTGGTTAATCAATAACTTAGGTTGCATGTTTTTTAATCGATGGGAGGAAACCGGAGAACCCGGGGTAAACCCAATGTTATCACGGGGAGAACGTGCAAACTCCGCACAGAAATGCCCGCTGGTTGGTAAAGCCTAGAACCATTGACATTTTTGCTGTGAGGCAACAGCGCTAAGCGCTGGGCCACCGTGTCACCCATCTAGGAAAGAGGAGGAGTAGGGGTGGAAGGGGGGATTCTTCAAAGCGAAGATAGTGGTGATATGAAACCCGGGGTATTTATAGTAGCTTAGGGATCATCTGATTGGTGCGTAATGAATTGGATAATGTGGGTCCAGCCGCTAGCAATCATAAGCACGTGATCCTCTCGAAATTAGTTTATAAATAAACTTCACTTAAAAACATAAAAACATGACAGATACATTTTTAAGTATTTCTAAAGTACTGGAAAATACTTCCTTACACAAAAAGTGTAGAAACAGTTTAGCTATTTTGGTGAAATTAAATTTTTTTTCATGGCAAGGTTGACATTTGCATGGAATTGCTCTATACATTTCCAAAAAAGTATGTTTTCAAGCTGAGTATAGTTTTCATGTGTTCATTTTAGTAGTATTTGGTTTTAGTTAGTTATATTTGACACACAAAAAATACTTTCTGAGAGTTTCACAAGACTTTACCACGGCCTCAATCTTCTGGCTCCAAATGATACAAGATGAAAGCTGCCACACTTGGAAAAATTTGGCTTCACTTTTCTTTTTTCTGTATTTTTTCTCTTTAAATTCAATGGTTTTGACTAATTTGTGACTTTTAACTAGCGTATATAGAGATACATTTCTCATCTAAAGAGAAAAAAATAAATTTAAGATTGAAAGGTATTTGTCAGCACATGCTGTGTCATGTGAATAGATATGACTACAGCAGTTTGCAAACTCCAATTTATTAATAGCCGGACACCTCACTGCTATTACATATAACAAAGACACTTTGACATTGAATAGTGGCACATTTAGTTTTTGAACGACCCTCTTTGCTTAATATAAAACAGCTGAGGTGATGACAGGAAGTGGGACTATTTGAAAGGAGACCATAGTGTTCCCCATTGAATTATTACATAAGAGGACACCGCTGTGCTTTCAACATGGGAATAAAATGGAGGAGTTGAATCCTCTCATTGACATTCCACAACAACAAATGCTGCTTTAATAACACTTTTGGCATCGAGCTTCATGATTAAGTATCTGAGATCTCTGACAGCACCATCAGTCCACTTATTTATGGCATCTGTTTAAACGAGTTTATGTGAAGGGGCGGTGTTTCCGAGCTATTTAAATCTCCTTAAACCTGGAGGAGGGCAACACTTTTGCACTCCAGAGTTACAAGAGAAGAACATATAGGCTAGTCAGACATCAAATCTGAATTTCTGAAGCAGTTTTAGTTATAGCCTACCTTTCGCATTCAACACAGAAAATGGACTTCGACTTGCCTCCTTCTGTCCCGGTGAACGGTATCCCATGGGAACGGGTTCTCCCGCCGTTATTTCCACGGTTAAACGGAACAATTGGACCTTATTCATGGACGCCGACCGAATTTTTAATCCCCGTTACCGAGCAAACCGGAGCAGCAAAGGTGGAGTAAACCTCTTTCACGTCATAAAATACAAACAGGCCTGTATATTAACATTTAAACAGCAACACTAGCCTAGTTAGGCTACGTAAAGGAACAGCCTAAAATAAAACTGCGATTCTTAAAAGTTGTTTTGATTATTTATTTTTACGTGAGGTTTATGATCATTTGGAAAATTAATAGTATGTGACACTTTCAATTGATTAGATATATCTTGATTTTTTTAGTAAATAATTATGACCGATTTAATGTTAGTTAACACAAATACAAAATTTATTTATTAAGCCTCAAATTGTCACAGTTGTCAGATTTTTCCCTATTTAACCAGTTCAAAATATTTATTATTATCATAATTATTATATAACTGTAAATTATTAAATACAAAATAAACAATACAGATTAGATAACAAATATGAAAATATAAAGCTACAAAGTTTATAAAATAATTTACTCAATTTAAAAACACTCAAATAAATAAAAAATAACATTTATTAAGTCTAGTAAATATATGTAACTAATTTAACCTGAAGCACTGAATATTCCTTCTCTTCAGGTTACCTGTGATCACAATGGATTTACAGTGGAAGTTGATGTGAAACACTTCAGTCCTGAGGAACTGCTTGTTAAAGTGTCTGGAGATTATGTTGTGGTCGAAGGAAAACATGAGCAAAAAAAGGTAAGACTCCCAGCAGCATCTTTTTCTGTAACAACAGAAAAACAGAAACCTAAAATGACTTCTTCACTCAAGCTGTTCAAATGCTTATTTTGTGAACAGTGAACACACACACACACACACACACACACACACACACACACACACACACACACACACACACACACACAAGGTATTCTCTGTCCAAACAAACAGAAATCAAAATCTCTTTGGTTACCAACATTCTCCAAAACATCCACTCACAGTCATACATGTTTGGCACAAGTAGATGACAGAATATTAATTTTCTGGCTGACTATCACCTTAACATGCTTAAAGATTATAAGATGTTACCCCTGCTATAAAACAAGTTGTCCTGAACATCTGTGACGTGAAATCCAAGAGCAAGTTTGAAAGATGATTCATGTGTTCCTTTAATCCTAGGACGGCTCAGGACTGGTGACGCGTCAGTTTAACAGACGATACCGGATCCCAAACGGAGTAAACGTCATGGCTCTAGAATCAGCAATGTCACCTGAAGGAATGCTAGTGATTTCAGCACCTTTGACACAGACAATAACTGAACACTGATCAATCAGACAAGACCATGATCTGCACATAAACACAACGTTGGATTTGGTGGTTTATGAGGACTCTCCATAAGTGTAATGTATTTTACAGACCATTTTTAACAATGGTCTTACTGTATTTCCCATTTTACGTTTTTTTAATTCCATAATATCCAAGAATACAAAAAGGTCCACATATCGATAAATATGTCATGATAGCTGTTATAATGTTAAGATATGATTGGATTGCCTCTTGTTACAAATTTTGAGTTTGACAACATGCAGGAAATGTTCATGGGCCAGTGATATCACCACATTAAAATGGCCTATAGCACAGGTGTCAAATCCACCTCCTGGAGGGCTGCAGATCAGCACGGTTTTAACCCTAATTAAACACACCTGATTAAACTCCTTCAGGCTTGTTTGAAACCTCCAGGTAAGTGTGCTGAAGCAAAGTTGGAACTAAACATGACAGAGCTGTGGCCCCTTCAGGAACTGTATTTGACACCTGTGGTCTATAGTGTAAAAGCTGTTTATTTTAAGGCCTTACTCCACCTCTACCTCTAAACCCAACCCTCACTGGAAATTTGGTGAACTTGGAATGTGAAACTACCCATTATGTATGATTTCAAACTGTTTTGAATTACAAGGACACAATGCATGTCCTCGTAAATCCCCTTAACATTGTAATACCTAGCTCATAGCCATGCCGTTATACATATATAAATTTGTGTCCTCATAAACCACCAAAATCCACACACATTTGCTTTCATTCACAGTTTTAGTTCTTAATGCTAAATGCAAGGCACTTAAAGCTCTTGTATTCTTCACATTATGCAATAGTAAAGACCAAATCAGACTTCTCCTCTCACCCCCCCTTGTGGATGAACTACTCACATTAACTGCTGGTTCCATACTTGATTCCAAGCCAGCAAGAAGGTTGCATCACATTTTCTTCACCCTTGCAGTTGGTTTAGCATGCAAAGCTTAGCATTAACAGGTCTTCTGATCCACAGTCACACAAACTCACATCAGATTGAAAGTATGATGATTGATAATATTTTCTGTCAGTTTCTTGCACAGACTGTTCGGCTTATCTTGATGGGTTATGTTGGGATTGTACATATTTTTAAAAATGAAAGTAAGTGTAATTTTCTTTATATAGTATTAGTGTGATGTACAGTTTGAATGTCAATAAATCTCATGTGGAATCTTATTTGCAGAGGTCTTTATTTAGAAAAACATTCAATCACAGTTGAATCTACAATAGAAAACAACATTAATAAATAGTAGCAAAAATAAACATGATATCATGTTTGAAATGTATTGTTGCATCTTTGAGACAGTAATTTTGCTCCTCAGAGCTGCTGGAGCATCAGGTCCACCTCACTGAAAAAATAAATAAAATTAAGAGAAAAGTCAATATGATTTACACAGTGTGAAGTTTCTGATGAGGATTAGAAAAGATGCTTATATTAAGGCTCACACAATGTCTATAAATTCACGTCTTAAACTTATACAGTATAAATGGATAATGTGGACATATATAACACCAGTAGAATTAAATAGATATAAAAAAAATGGATATCTGCACAAAATGTTTGGAAGTAGAGGATCCTTGTTTCACTGTATTTAACAGTGTACAAAGATTCAATTATTTTGGGAAGAAGTAAAAATGAAAAGATCATTTCAAAACTAATCCTCCTGGACTAGGCATGGGACGATAACCGTTTTTAAGGTATACCGCGGTTTGGAAAAGTCAAGGTTTTAATACCGCCAAAGTTTTCTGTAATACTGTTCCTAAGGTATGTGTAAGATATTTTATTAAAAAAAAGTTTTTTTTTAGGGCGACAGTATCTCCAGAAGAAAAAAATATCCAAAGACGCCGTTTTAAATGGTAAAGAAATCAGTGTTTTTGAACAAATGAAAACAGCAGAAGTCAATGATTCATTAGAATTATTTAGCCCGACATGTTAACTGCTCCAAAATATTAAAAAAATAAATATATTGTGTTCAAATGTGTTTAGAGGTTTAGTTTTTTTACCCAGACAGTTAAAAACAATATATTTTTGAGCAGTGAACACAATACCATGATACTGTGAAATTTTTATCCAAGGTTATCATACCGTCAGAATCTTATACCGGCCCATGCCTATCCTGGACCCAAAGCTTTTTTTGCTGGGCTTATTCCCAGAGAGCTCAAATTATAGTAGAAGCGAACAAGTATTTAAAGACCTCAGCTTGCCTTTTTTTTTTACCAAAAGACGTTGCTTTGCTATGGACAAAAAATGCAAAGACCAAAGACTATTCAGTAGATAAGACAGATATTGGCAAGCATTAGAACAGATAATTTACATACTAAAAGCTAAACAGCATGTATTTGCAAACATATGTAGTCCTTTTATCCGTTATATCAAAGATGTAGAATAAACAAAAGCTGATGATAACTTTTGTGTGGACAATGTAGATCCAGTCTCACAGTTTCATATTGATCAGGGGTGTAGCAACCGGGGGGACATGCCCCCCTCACTTTTAGAGACAGACCATTTAGAAACAGGTGATTAATAATTATATGAACGTAAATATTTGGATCTCATACAGCTGTCGTCCCCCCTCTTTTAAAATGTCCGCTACGTCCCTGGTATTGATATACTCTATAATAGACATTTGCAGTACCTTGTACTAGATATGATTATAATAGACAGTTTTGGATAGATTACCATTAAACAAAAAAGCAGGGGCATTTTTATTTTTTGTTTGGTTGTTTGTTTTTAATATATATATTATGGCAAAAAAAATTTATACACACACACACACACACACACACA